>OZ024788.1:396488-535585 GCA_964017065.1 Haliclona indistincta | reverse complement strand
GATCAGAGAGATGCTGAAACAGATGGAGACAGAACAACAGGCTCACCTCACACAGCTCTCTAAGATGGAGGAACAGACCAAGTAGGACACTCGCCTCACTCAGTCATTCACTTACTGACGCATTCACCTCTCTCTCTCCTCTCTCCCTCCATCTGTCTCTCTCTCCTTCCCTCCCTCCTTAATTCCCTTCCTCTCCTCCCTCTCTCCCTCCCCCTCCCCCCTCTCTCTCTCTCTCTCTCTCCCTCTCTCCCTCTCTCCCTCCCCCTCTCTCTCTCCCTCCCTCTCTCTCCCTCTCTCCCTCCCCCCTCTCCCCCTCTCTCTCTCCCTCCCCCCCCCTCTCTCTCTCTCTCTCTCTCCCTCGCTCCCTCTCTCTCTCTCTCTCTCTCTCTCTCTCCCTCTCTCCCTCCCTCCCTCCCTCTCTCTCCCTTCCTCCTTCTCTCAGGTCATCACTAGAGTATGCTCGTGAGGTGATGGATAACAAGTCAATGGAGGACTCCTTGTCCAGGATAGACTCCATGGCTAGTGGTGTCCCAGCACAAGAAGCTGTCCTGCCCTCTCGTGGTAGCACAGCTACCAGGCTACCAACTGCTGCCGCTAGTACGGTAAGTCACATGACTGCTTGCATCTGATTGGTCGATACACCTCTACATACAGGCAGCTGTATCGGATGATTTTTTCGCTGGTCTTACCTCAAGCTCATCATTGACCCCGCCCACTAACAGACTGACCACACCCACCACTAACAGCACATCATCTGGACTAGATATCTCATCATTAGCTACCACTCGCCAGACCACGAGTTATCAGACCCCGCCCATGACACGCCCTTCAACATCACAAGTGAACTACCAATCACCATCACTACCTCTCCAACCAACACCTCTAGTTGGAGGAGGAGGAGGAGGAATGAGCTCAGTATCTCTCCAGCCCACACCAGCAGCAGCTAGTATACTGACACCAGCTCCATCAGTAGGGACTAGCTGGTCACCAGCTGTAGTGAGAGGTGGAATGAACCCAGCACCATCTCTACAACCAACAGCAGCATCGAGTGGAGTGTGGTCATCATCTACAGCACCTCTTCAACAAACTATGATGACTCCAACACCACCGGCAGCAGGAGGGATAAGTTGGTCACCTGCTGTAAGAGGAGAAGGAATGAGCTCGGTTTCTCTTCAGCCGACACTAGCCCCAGCAATGGGAGGAGCAGGAGGAGGGGCTAGCTGGTCATCATCACCTAGTCTGGTTCCACTCCAACCAGCACCAGCAGCTGCACCATCAGTCAGAGGAGAAGGAATGAACCTACACTCATCATCAGGTGCCCCAGGACCATCATCAGCTCCATCACTCCAGCCTCCTCTACTGACACCAGTAGGATCAGGAGGTTCATTATTAGCTGCATCATCAGTTGGTACTGGAATGGGCTGGTCCTCATCTATACTGAACCCAGTGGGTGTGTCTAGCCCCGCCCCTTACTCTACTAGTGTCCTTCAACCAACCCAGTCGTCAATGATTGGATCAAGTGCTGTACCCACTAGCCAGCAGACGTTCCCTAGGCAACCAGCTCTAGGAGACAACCCATTTGCTGACAATACTAACAGCTTATTATAATAGAGCTTTTGATGATGGATTATCACAATGTTCTTTTAATACAATAGCCAGGCAACATGATAACATTGTGATAATAATAATCACCGTTTCTACAATCCAAGAAACTGTTAAACGTCGATTTTTCAAAAATCGCGTTGCTTTTGTTGCCGGGTTGCAAAGCGGTGATTTTTGAAAATCGACGCCTCTAGTCTGTCAGTTGAAAAGTGTCTGATAATTTCATGGATAGTTATAATCTGACCTGGTCCAGTAGTCAACTGGTTCCTGCAGACTGACCGCTAGACCATTATATACACGACACACGGTGCTCACGTGATGTGAATATGGCGGTGGCTGGTGGTCCCGCTGCTGAACCAGAAGCTCTGAAACACTTGTTCAGTTACTTAGTGAACAGCATTGACACTGCTGCTCTCCTCCCGGCCGCTCTGAGCAGAGATCTCATAACGGATCGTCAGAGAGCGGAATGCTCTAACGAGACTGACTCGGTATACCAGAGAGCAGAGAAATTCCTCGGCTACCTTCAGCGAGCTGTGAACGCAGACTACGATAATTACCACCTTTTTGTATTGATCCTGAAAAGAACCAACCAAGCACAGATCGCGTCTCGTCTTCGTGGTTAGCAGTAACCATCCGGCGCTAGCTGGAGAATGTTGATCGTTGCTGTTTCTCTCTGTTTAGATGAACTGACACACTCGATCAGGTCTATGCAGCAGCCATCAGCCTCAAGCAGCACTGATGAAGGTATGCAGCATTCATTATAACTAGAGGACCTGTCCATGTTTGCTACTCAGGAGAGGAGGTATTTGTACCTGATGAGCTACTAGAGGAACTGGGTGACCTGCGTATTGGTTATGCTAAACTACTGTACAATTATGAAAAGCAGCTTCATAGCAGTCCTGAGGCACAAGAGGAGTTTGTCAAGTTTTTGCCACGACTGTTTCACAGAGCAGTTGATGATCACAGCTTCAAGTCACACTTCAACACTCTCGTAGAGGAGGAGGTATCACTCTTTAACATATTTTATTTGAAACGAATCTGCTCCATATTTCCTGAAGATGTCCGGTAAGGATTCTGTGCTGTAGGTCACATTCACTTGCTTGTTCTCTCTCATGCAGTGCCACCACTAGACAGCTTGTAGACGAGTACGAAGACCAGCGGAAACACTTTATGGCCAGTGCTACTGTGAACCAGTTCAAACAACTATTTCCAGCAACTGCCTCACCTTCAAAACTGTCATCAAGGAAAGTCTCTTTCACTCTAAAGCTAGAGAATGACTGGGG
This sequence comes from Haliclona indistincta, assembly GCA_964017065.1. Taxonomy (NCBI): domain Eukaryota; kingdom Metazoa; phylum Porifera; class Demospongiae; order Haplosclerida; family Chalinidae; genus Haliclona; species Haliclona indistincta. The sequence goes on along the minus strand of OZ024788.1, from coordinate 532,700 downwards.
TAGGGACACTCTTCACGATCTGACCAAGCTGGTCAATAAGTTTGGTGTCTCTGGTAGCCATCTCCATCTCTCTAAAGTTGAAGATGGTTGTATCGCAGTCACCTGGCTGTGTTTTACTAGTGAAGTCAAGCAGCTGAAGATGGCCATATTAGAAGCAACTGGTTCGCTCCAGACCATGGGAGTGCTGCAGGTATTCATTGGAGAGGAGGAGCTTGTGTTGGAATGCTCTGTCACAGGTAGTGTGTGCCATCATGATAGGCAGTGTGTTTGTGTGACCATGATACAGCTGTTTCATCTGTTCTACAGCAGCAGCAGCAGTCAAGCAACTGGAGGGACCAAGTGACTTACCTCAGACTAGCAGTACAGTATTAGACCAGAGTCCGCTCATAATGTCATCTCCTCCCACACCAGCTAGCACAGGTAAACACATAATCTGTAGCATGCCATGGGGTGTGGCTAGACACACAGTCGCCTTCTTATATACTGTATAGCGGGTAATTTTGCCGGGTTAAATTTGTAAAAAAAAAAAAATCTTAATGAAATGTATGGCGTTGATCTGTATGCCGGCCAGGGCCTGTTCGTGAAATTGAATTCAAGCTAAAGCACTTTCACAAAAAATTAGCCCATGAAAATTACCCAGTATGTGATCATATGATTAGTTATGCTGCCGGGACTATGATAGTTAAGTCAATAAAAACTTTAATTCAATCTCTCTCCCCCCCTCTCTCTCTCTCTGCCCCTTCCTCCCTCCTCTCTCTCTCTCTCTCTCTCTCTCTCTCTCTCTCTCTCTCTCTCTCTCTCTCTCTCTCTCTCTCTCTCTCTCTCTCTCTCTCTCTCTCTCTCTCTCTCTCTCTCTCTCTCTCTCTCTCTCTCTCTCTCTCTCTCTCTCTCTCTCTCTCTCTCTCTCTCTCTCTCTCTCTCTCTCTCTCTCTCTCTCTCTCTCTCTCTCTCTCTCTCTCACTAGTGTCTCTAACTCACAAGCCAGTCACAGTTCACTTAGTTCATAAAACAAGTATTGACTACCAATGTCCGATTTGCTATGAGCTGTTCACTGAGCCACTCTCAGAGCCATTCATTACTGACTGTGGACACCTTTGCTGTCGAAAATGTCGTGATCGTCTGCTTGACTCCAGTAAAACAGAGTGTCCCACTTGCCGTGAACCCGAAATGCTCAGTAGTGCCCGATGCGATAAATATCTTCAACGAGTAGTCAGAAGTCTTGAAGTACGCTGCTCAGATTACGAGGAAGGGTGTGAGTGGGTCGGTGAGCTGAGAGACCTCCACGATCACCTTGATCCTGCTAAGGGACGATGTGGCATTGCTTGTCCCTTTGGCTGTGGTAAACACGTTCGTAGAAGTGAAATGAGAGAGCACACACGTCATCACTGCCACAAGCGAATGATCTCATGTGAGAACTGTGGTTACTACAACACGTTCACTATCGTCACAGAGAAGCACTACCCAATATGTCCCCGGTCTCCTATAGACTGCCCCAACCAGCACTGCCAAGTAGAGGGTTTGAGACGACATCAACTTGAACAGCACCTCAATGAGTGTAGCCACCAACTAGTGGATTGCCCCAACACTGGCTGCTCTGTCCGGCTACCTCGAGGAGAGATGAAGCTACACACACTAGAGCAGCACGACCTGGTGCTGGAGGAGACCAACCAAGCAGTAGCCATCACTCCTGTATCACCACAATACCTGTACAACCAAGCACCAATGGAGTTCATCATCAGTGATTACCATGAGAAGAAAGAAGCTAATGAAGTGTGGTACAGTTCACCATTTTATACCCACAACAGAGGCTACAAGTTCCGTCTCGAGGTGTACCCCAATGGTTATAATATTGGCAGTGGTTCTCACCTTACAGTATGTGCTCAACTAATGAGAGGAGAATATGATAATGAGTTAGAATGGCCATTTGAAGGAGACATCAGAGTAGAGCTACTGAACTGGAGAGAAGACCTGAATCACCGCTCCGATGCTATTCCCTTTAACAGATACCATGATCATGATGGCATGTTGACTTCTCGTCTCACTGATCAAAAGACTGCACGTAGCTATGGCAACCCTCAATTCATATCTCTCACTGACCTGGTGTCCACCACTAACACAGAATACTTGCGTGACGACTACCTCAAACTAAGAGTTAGTGTGGTAGTCTACTCCACACCTCTCCTTCCCCTGACCCCAGCATGGCAGGACCCCCTCATCAGCACCCAGTCTGGGGCTCAGTTCACCATATCAGGGTATTCCAAACGCAAGCATTTCAAGAACCGATACTACAGTCCACCATTCACCACCGGCCCACAGGGTTATACATTATGCCTTAGGGTGGATGCTAATGGTTATGGTAGTGGTAAGGGCAGCCACTTGTCGATCTTTGCTTACATCATGAAAGGTCAGCACGATGACCGCCTCCAGTGGCCTTTCACTGGTACCATCATCTTTGAGCTCCTCAACTGGCTGGAGGACAAGGAACACCACAAGAAGACACAAACAATTGATACGAACGATAAGTATGTTAGAGTTACTGAAGGAAGGTGTGGAAATGGTACCGGTTATGGAAAGTTCATCTCTCATTCCTCTCTCACCTCATCCACTACTAACACACAATATCTTTACCAGGACTGTATTCGTGTGAGAGTACAAGTCAACTACCTACCTCCATTACCTCCTCCTCGCAATCCTCCATTACCTCCTCACCGGTTGTCTGACAAGCTACCGGTTGTCTGACAAGCTAAGTAACACACCCGTAACTGTATAATGTCAGATGGTTCACTCTATATCTACACTTTAATTTAACCCTTTTTCATGCACTCTAATTTGTCTTTGATTTTTAATACTAAAGTTCATATGTAGCAGCTATAGCTAGCTATTATAAAAATTAATATCCACATCAGTCAACTAACGGTTATTTTAAAGTATCTCTTTCAGTGCTATCTTTACCAGGACTAGTACTGTATTCGTGTGAGAGTACAAGTTGACCTCCATTACCTCCTCTAAATTAATTAACCCTTTTTCATGTGGTCTAATTTGTCTTGTTTTCATTATTAATAATTATTTTATGTTAAAGTTCATGTATTAAAAAATTAATATCCACATCAGTCAACTAGTTATTTAAACTACCAGTCTTGTCAGTGCTAGCTATGGTCAAATTCAGACCTAGCATTGAACTACCTCTTTGCAGTGGAAAAGGCATAGCACTGATAGCAGAGTTTAACTTTACTAGTGTTTTCTGTATGAACTTGCCTACACATTATTTCAGCCTTGAACATGCAGCATTTTTTAGTTTGAACAGTCCATGCAGAAGTTAGACATTCTTTCTAATTTCAGACAAATACACCATAAGCAATGCCCACACCAATAAAGTATCTTATACAAGTCAAGCTGCAGTCTCATCATGTCAGTGCTATACACTGTGAGGCTGGTTAGTAGTATAATCTCAGATATGCCTCCTTTAGTCTCAGCTTGCGTTGATCTGTCTCTGTCTTGATCTATAGTGAGAGACATCACATGATGATATCAGTAGCTATGTCATCTCTGACCAGTAGTAGTTGACACAGGGCGAAGCTCGTCACTCCCGCGCAATGTCTAACACTGCATGCGTTGCTGAAATTGTTACATTTTTGATGCCTATCAATAGGCAAGCGAACTGCACGCCGCAACTCTTCCAGCACGAACACTCTTGGCTAGAAAAATACAGCTATAAAAGTCATGAATATCATTGATTGGTTACCCACCCAGTTTTACGGGACTGGAGTGATACGTGATACGCGACTGCAACTGGAGTCTGGAGTCACAGCAGTGACGTGAATACAGCGCTTTGAATAGATCTTGCAACGCCACAGTCAAAGCGGAAGTAACACGTTTTCTTACGTTGACCAATCAATCACGCGTTTCAATTCTCTGATGCAGGCCCACACGTGACCAGCCGTGTTTGATTGGTCAACGTATTACTTCCGCTTTGACTGTGGCGTTGCAAGATCTATTCAAAGCGCTGTAGCGACCTCCAGGGCCACCGTAATCTGGAGCATGCGCAGTCAGTGTATACCAGGCCCTCTTTCGAAGAGGGACTGGGGACGAGGCTACGCAATGTGTAGCTGATGCTGTCTTGTTGTTAGGTATATCACTATATGATCGCTGCATGTGAACGATGATCACGTGGTACCAGCTCTACCCTACATCAGTGATACAGGCGGCAAGGCACCTGAGAGCTGCATCTTCTCACTACTGCTGAGCATAGCTGCTATCCTGGGTGAGAAGGTGACTAACAGAGCCCTTGATCATTATGCCCCTCCTATCATCTCTCTCTAGTGGCGTGTATAGCTACTCTCAAGTTCCATCAACAGCATCGCTATGGTTTTAGTTCTATATACACATATTTGAACGGTGTATTGTACGTGTTTGGATTACTGGCAGCATTAGGACTATTAAGCTGGTCACAGTCATCACCTCTTGCTCCACTCCAACCAGCCACATCAGTCGAATGAACCTACACTCATCATCAGGTGCACCAGGACCATCATCAGCTCCATCACTCCAGCCTCCTCTACTGACATCAGTAGGACCAGGAGGTTCATTATTAGCTGCATCATCAGTTGGAATGGGCTGGTCCTCATCTATAATATACTGAACCCAGTGGGTGTGTCTAGCCCTGTCCCTGCTCTTTTTTTTCATTTTCATTTCAAAGAAATGTGAATAGCAGCTACAGTTGTTTGCGAAGATCTTGCATAACGGAAGCGAAAGCGGAAGTATGACGTCGGCCAATCAAACGCACGCAGGTGTGACTAACTGAAGCTGTACACGTGACGAATAGTGAAATTGATTGGTTAGCATCACACTTCCGCTTTCGCTTCCGCTATGCAAGATCTTCGCAAACAACTGTAGTGCTAATTAAAGGATGAAGAGAGGAGAGACTTCAAATATTAATTTGCTCTACTACAGTGGAACACACGAAGAGAGTAGAAAAAGGTGTTTTTGACATTTTGTTTCATATCTCCGGAACCAAGTGTCCTATGATCATGATGCAGGTACCATTATGATCCTTTATCCTTACTGAATGCAATGAATTATATTATGGTTTCTTGTCACGTGACACACACATGAAACAATATGGCGCTCTTTAGAGGCGTGTAGCAGAACACGTTTGGTTGGAGATCTCTGTAAGTGCTGGTAGTTAAGAGCTCATAATGGATATGTTAACTGTCCTAATGTATACGTACCTTTGACCAACATCTCGGCACCCAGTCAGCGTTACTACAAAAGTGCGGTGCGAAAACTGGTTTTTGCGACCAGCCCCAACGTTAGGTTAGAGAACTCACGAACCTGCGGGAGTTAAGATGCAAAACTTGCTTGCTGGATAGCTTACACATTACTGATTACGAAAACACTTACCTTGAGTGCCTTCTTCGCTTCGTCGTGAATAGCGCAGCTCTTCCGTTCGCGAGTGCTGTTTTTCTTGCCGCCATCTTGCGACTTTAATGAATTTTGGTGATGCCACGCATAATAATTGTTGGCTGTGTAAACGTCATAACTATTGAAAACACATTGAATCAGTGTAATAGTTATGATGCAACACATGTTAATAACCAACGTGTGACATCAGAAAATCCATTCCATCCATTCGTGAAAATGGCAGCAGTGTTTCGAAGCGTCGTATTCCAAGAAATCTGTTGACAGAACGAAGAGAAAGATAGACGAACGCTCTTGGACTGGACAGAAAGCCTGCTCAAGCGACGACCACCTAGTATGTAGTCGGCATTTCCTATTCCAGATACTAGGCACACCCCAGACATCACCCTTAGCAGTGGCGTAGGAAGATATTTTCGAAAGTGATGCACTAGACAACAGAAGTGGGCGAGCGAAGCGAGACCGAAAAATTTTGCTAATTAATTATTCATGATTATGCAATTTACAGTACGTTGTGCCGCGAATTTGCAGTCTTGATCTTGGTTGGTCTTGCTGAGGCGGCTGCGTGGACGATCGCCTTGAAAATATGCAATAATTATTGCTGTGCGCCATGGGCCTGCAATAACAAGCTTGTTTAATAATGATATTCACGAAGACTGGGCGTGTTACTTATAGCTTAGTAGTGAATATTATTAACTGGGTAAATTCAAGGTGATGCTCCAGCACCGGTGCACCATTTATTCCTACGCCACTGCTTAGAACGCGCTTTGGTTCTCTAAAAGCCAGACTAGCTGTGGCGAGTGAGTCAAGGCACGCGCTGCTATTACGAGACCTTGATCTTCGAGCTGTCAGAGTAGGGCAGCATTGTTTCTTGCTTCTAAGAGCTCGCCCAGAGTAGTACAAGGAATGTCATCTTCTACTAATATCACTAAAACTAGAGTTGGCACAGTAGTTTCGACGGCCTCGTCGTCTTTGTCAGCCATTTGCATGGCGCTCCCGTTCGCTAGCAACTAAACTTTCAGCTAGTGGATGGCTCTTCGCAAACATCGCTAACAATAGACACTATCATGTGAATCGGCATGCTTTTTACTACTATTTTTGAAGTTTATAATCCTCATAGAGCAGGCGCATGTAGTGAGCTACCCGCTGTTCTTGTAACCACCAGCAATGAATGGCAAAGTACTCCAAAATCACGGAAGAAAGTACTCCGGAAGTGACGTCACGTTCAATTAACATATTTCTGGTTATACTACTTTCGAGTGTATGCGTGAACATAACTCGGCAACTAAAGCCAGTCGAGTCGCCAACAGACCGGAAGTCAATTGAAGCCCATACAAATTTATTTTTTGATGACGCCCACTTTCGCGCAGCTATGGCGGTTCTGTGGAGTGGCTTTAGCAATGCATAACTTCTGACACATTGATTGTATTCTATTTATTTTTGGAATGCATAATCATCATATATTCTTTTATCTATTCTCCAAGTTGCGCGTTCGTGACTTGTACACACCGTGGTAAATATCAACAAACGCGAAAATCGACCGTCTGCCTAAAGTCCGTCAGGAAATTGTTTGCGCTGGACAAATCTTTACAATTTTTTGGTTATAGCTAGTTCAATTGTAGATGTAATGTTAGTAAAAATCTGGAGTTGTTCCCGAGCACACAGAAAAAATTATAGCACCGCACGTGTTCATGTATTCATGGAGTATTGAATAGGCACCCATACTAAGGTAACGTTGTGGTACAGCTACGATAACATTACTTTTGAACCAATTAGCATAGTATACAGTGTATTGTTTGTGTATGTAGGGTCTTGGGTAGAAATCATGTCTGTGGGTACTCGAAGCAAGCGGCAATTGTCCTATGGTCAGGCCGGCGCCAGTGTCGATCAGGAAGATTGTGATCCAGCATTAGTATGTGCACTTTGTAAAGAAACACACCAGTATACGAGCACTGTCCACTCATGGCAAAGCACTCAAGCCCGAAGTGTTGTGAGTGAGTATGGTATCACCCAAAATGATACAGTATGTCGTCCTTGTCGGGATGATATACGTAGAGTAGTGGCAAATCCTGATTTGAAACCTAGGTGGAGAAAAGAGCAAGAAAAAAGTGTTGTGTTAAAGATTGTGCTGACACATGTCATGTGGTGCACAGTAAACTCATTGACAGTGACAACGCAAAGAAGCTTTTAGAAAGTACAACCCTTCAGTTCGAAAACAATAGCATACCTTTCCCAACTCCGCTATGCTCTCAGCACTACCATATAGCATACAGCGCAATTCAACCAAGGCAAATATTTTGCCCAACATGCGGAATTTCGCTAAGGCATGCAATTACACGGCAATGCCCAAATGCAGATTTAATTAAAGAGCACCTAACAAAAACAACTGATTTTAATGGCACGCTTCTGCCAGAGGACAAGGTATGCTTCACATGCTACAAGGCCCATCTTACTATTTTACAAGAAGAGAAGAAAATAAGCCGAGATTGTGACCTACAGTTATTAATTGAAGAAGTACAACAGCATACACGTACGTACCTCATTTCTTGATTCTCTACTGTCTGAAGATGAAGTAAGCATTGCTGGTGAGAGTGAAGAAGAGAATATTGACTCAGACACTATAATTATTTTAACTAAAGTAAATTATTCTATCCACTGTTCGTGTTTTGTATCTATTTTAAATCTACTTTGTATTAATAACAACACTATAAGCACCTACACTAGTCGTCAGGAAATTGTTTGCGCTGTAGATTTTACGTTCAAAGTACATTCAACATATGCATTAATGTTGTGAGTAATACTTACTTGAAACTTGAGTTGTTCTGAAGTATCCTCTGGAAGCTGTCGAGCTGACAACCCCCTCCTGTGATCCGCCATTTTTCACGCTATCGCTTTGAAAACGGTGAAACGGCCGACCATCAATCAGCAGCAGTACATATACCACTCAAGACGATAGAAGAGTCTTTGGAGAACGCACTAAAACCTTATCTAAGACGATTCTTTACTTCTGAAGAGCAGGGCAGGTCCTTGTTCATAGACAACGAAACGGCCATTACACAGCGGAACTGAGCACAACAAATGACGTCATCAAAAAAATAAATTCACGTGACTTCTGCCGTTGGCGACTCGACTGAAGCTGATATCGAAAAAAAGGATCCGTGGGTCCCTTGATAACTAAGCTGTCTAGCTGCATGCCAAGTCTAGTCGTGCTACAGAGTGCCCACAACGATAATTTCGATTTCTTAGTTGACGAAGCTGCTCGTTACTTCGTGTACTTCGTAACGCACTATGGTAGCGCGTCTAGCCACCGTTTTTGCTGAAGACGAAGTGCAGTCTTTGTTCTAAGTGGATATGCAGCGCTATATTCAGCCAAACCAACAAGCGCGATTCTACGAGTGTTTTCTTCAGGCAACCATTTCAGCTTGCTTGTAAGTGGGCGTGGTGTATTCCGTAACCTTAATTATATTCATAACGTGTAACAATGTAAGCGCTAATTATATTCATAGAATTTTGTACATACCAAATATCTAATTATCCGAAAACAAGGTCCTCCAGCTAGTCCGGATAATCAAGGGTACGGATAATCGAGGTCCGGATAATCGAGGTTGCACTGTAATAATGTTGTGAGCCGTCACGCCCCTTCTGTTTTTGTATATTATGGCTGATAGCAGTTCTCCTGCCGCTGAACCAGAGGCTCTAAAACACTTGTTCAGTTATTTAGTGAACAGCATTGACACTGCTGCTCTCCTCCCGGCCGCTCTGAGCAGGAACCTCATAACTGATCGTCAGAGAGCGGAATGCACTAACGAGACGGACCCATACAAGAAAGCGGAGACGTTCCTCGGTCACCTTCAGCGAGCAGTGAACGCAGATTGCAGTAATTATCACACTATCATTCAGATCCTGAAAGAAACCGGCCAAGTTAAGATAGTGTCTCGTCTTCTTGGTTAGCAGTAACCATCCGGCGCTAGCTGGAGAATGTTGATCGTTGCTGTTTCTCTCTGTTTAGATGAACTGGCACACTCGTTCAGGTCTATGCAGCAGTCATCAGCCTCAAGCAGCACTGATGAAGGTATGTATCACCTCTTAACTAGTCGCTCTGTTTTACTCACTATTTCAGGACTAGAGTGTGTTGTTGTCCCTGAGCCACTAGTAGAAGAACTAGCTGACCTGCGCTTTGCTTTCGCTAACTTGATATACAGCTATAAAGAGACCCTTAATAGGAGCTTGGTCGCTCAAGAAAAATTTGTTAATTTTCTTCCGCACTTGTTTCGCAGAGCAGTTGATGATCGCAGCTTCCAGTCACACTTCAACACTCTCGTAGAGGAGGAAGTATCGCTCTTTAACATATTTTATCTCAAACGACTCTGCTCCATATTTCCTGAAGATGTCCGGTAAGGATTCTGTGCTGTAGGTCACATTCACTTGCTTGTTCTCTCTCATGCAGTGCCACCACTAGACAGCTTGTAGACGAGTACGCACAGCAGCGTCAGCAGTTTATGGCCAGTGCTACTGTGAGCCAGTTCAAACAACTATTTCCAGCAACTGCCACATCCTCTAGACTGTCGTCAGGGAAAGTCTCTTTCACACTAAAGCTAGAGAATGACTGGGGTAGAGACACTCTTCAAGATCTGACCAAGCTGGTCAATATGTTTGGTGTTTCAGGTAGCCATCTCCATCTCTCTAAAGTTGAAGATGGTTGTATCGCAGTCAGCTGGCTGTGTTCTACTAGTGAAGTCAAGCAGCTGAAGATGGCCATATTAGAAGCCACTGGTTCACTCCAGACCATGGGAGTGCTGCAGGTATTCATTGGAGAGGAGGAGCTTGTGTTGGAATGCTCTGTCACAGGTAGTGTGTGCCATCATTCATGATAGGCAGTGTGTTTGTGTGACCATGATACAGCTGTTATAATGTGGTTCATCTGTTCTACAGCAGCAGCAGTCAAGCAACTGGAGGGACCAAGTGACTTACCTCAGACTAACAGTACTGTATTAGAGCAGAGTCCGCTCATAATGTCATCTCCTCCCACACCAGCTAGCACAGGTAAACACATAATCTGTAGCATACCATGGGGTGTGGCTAGACACACAGTCACCTTCTTGCGTACTGTATAGCAGGTAATCTGTAGCGTACTCAGCACACTCAGATCTGTAGCGTGTGGTACACAGACAGCTTCATACATTTGTTGTCACATAAATTTGCACGTTCTCATTTTATAGATTCTCTTTCTCACAAGCCAGTCGCTGTTCACTTAGTTCATAAAACAAGTATTGACTACCAATGTCTGATTTGCTATGAGCTGTTCACTGAGCCACTCTCAGAGCCATTCATTACTGACTGTGGACACCTTTGCTGTCGAAAATGTTGTGATCGTTTACTTGATTCCAGTAAAACAGAGTGCCCCACGTGCCGTGAACCCGAAATGCTCACTAGTGCCCGATGCGATAAATATCTTCAACGAGTAGTCAGAAGTCTCGAAGTACGCTGCTCAGATTACGAGGTAGGGTGTGAGTGGGTTGGTGAGCTGAGAGACCTCCACGATCACCTTGATCCTGCTAAGGGACGATGTGGCATTGCTTGTCTCTTTGGCTGTGGTAAATACGATCGTAGAAGTGAAATGAGAGAGCACACACGTCATCACTGCCACAAGCGAATGATCTCATGTGAGAACTGTGGTTACTATAACACGTTCACTATCGTCACAGAGAAGCACTACCCAATATGCCCCCGGTCTCCTATAGACTGCCCCAACCAGCACTCCCCAGTTGAGGGTTTGAGACGACATCAACTTGAACAGCACCTCAATGAGTGTAGCCACCAACTAGTGGATTGCCCCAACACTGGCTGCTCTGTCCGGCTACCTCGAGGAGAGATGAAGCTACACACACTAGAGCAGCACAACCTGGTGCTGGAGGAGACCAACCAAGCAGTAGCCATCACTCCTGTATCACCACAATACCTGTACAACCAAGCACCAATGGAGTTCATCATCAGTGATTACCATGAGAAGAAAGAAGCTAATGGAGAGTGGAACAGTTCACCATTTTATACCCACAGCAGAGGCTACAAGTTCCGTCTCAAGGTGTACCCCAATGGTCATGGTATTGGCAGTGGTTCTCACCTTTCAGTATGTGCTCAACTAATGAGAGGAGAATATGATAATGAGTTAGAATGGCCATTTGAAGGAGACGTCAGAGTAGACCTACTGAACTGGAGAGAAGACAAGAATCACCACTCTGACACAATTCCCTTTAACAGATACTATGATCCTGATGGCAAATTCAGTTCTCGTCTCACTGATCAAGAAATTGCAACTGGTTTTGGTAATACTCGATTCATATCTCTCACTGACCTGGTGTCCACCACTAACACAGAATACTTGCGTGACGACCACCTCAAACTAAGAGTTAGTGCTATAGTCTACTCCACACCTCTCCTCCCCCTGACCCCAGCATGGCAGGACCCCCTCGTCAGCACCCAGTCTGGGGCTCAGTTCACCATATCAGAGTATTCCAAACGCAAGCAAATCAACAACCAATACTTCAGTCCACCATTCACCACCAGCCCACAGGGTTATACATTATGCCTCATAGTGGATGCTAATGGTGCTGGTAGTGGTAAGGGCAGCCACTTGTCGATCTATGCTCGCATCATGAAAGGTCAGCACGATGACCACCTCCAGTGGCCTTTCACTGGTACCATCATCATTGAGCTCCTCAACTGGCTGGAGGACAAGGAACACCACAAGATCAAATTCTCAATTGATACGAACGATGAGTTTGATAAAGTTACTAAAGGGGAGTATGGAGACTATTCTGGTTATGATCAGTTCATCTCTCATTCCTCTCTCACCTCATCCACTACTAACACACAATATCTTTACCACGACTGTATTCGTGTGAGAGTACAAGCCAACTACCTGCCTCCATTACCTCCTCGCATTCCTCTAAAATAATCTCGCATGGTTCACTCTACATCTATACAATTTAGTTTAATTTAACCCTTTTTCATGTTCTCTAATTTTCTTGATTAAATTTGATTTTTAATGCTAAAGTTCATGCAACTATTATAATAATATCTAGAGTTTAGTATAAACAATAAACACTAGATATTATTAATATCCACATCAGTCAACTAACGGTTATTTTAAAGTATTTCTCTATATCAGTCTTGTCAGTGCATGCTAGCTACTAGTGAAAGGTGCAGCATGGTATGACTCCTTTAATGTTTGGAGAACAGGTCCACAATAAAAGAGAGGGTCAAAATCAGTCAAAGTGGACTTGCATCACTATACTCATGTATTATATTATTGTTCAAATTCAGACCTAGCATTGAATTGACTCTTTGCAGTGTAAAAGGCATAGCACTGTGATAGCACTCATAATTATCACTGATATACCACTGATAGCACTGGCACTGATAGTACTGATAGCACTGATAGCACTGATAGCACTGGTAGCACTGATAGTACTGATAGCACTGGTAGCACTGATAGTACTGATAGCACTGATAGCACTGGCACTGATAGTACTGATAGCACTGATAGCACTGATAGCACTGATAGTACTGATAGCACTGATAGCACTGGCACTGATAGTACTGATAGCACTGATAGCACTGATAGTACTGATAGCACTGGTAGCACTGGTAGCACTGATAGTACTGATAGCACTGGTAGCACTGATAGTACTGATAGCACTGATAGCACTGGCACTGATAGTACTGATAGTACTGATAGCACTGATAGTACTGATAGCACTGATAGCACTGGCACTGATAGTACTGATAGTACTGATAGCACTGATAGCACTGATAGTACTGGTAGCACTGATAGCACTGATAGTACTGGTAGCACTGGTAGCACTGATAGCACTGATAGTACTGGTAGCACTGGTAGCACTGGTAGCACTGATAGTACTGATAGCACTGATAGCACTGGCACTGATAGTACTGATAGTACTGATAGCACTGATAGCACTGATAGTACTGATAGCACTGATAGCACTGATAGCACTGATAGCACTCGTAGCACTGATAGCACTAATAGCACTGGTAGCACTGATAGCACTGGCACTGATAGCACTGATAGCACTGATAGCACTGATAGCACTGATAGTACTGATAGCACTGATAGTACTGATAGCACTGATAGCACTGGTATAGCACTGGTAGCACTGATAGCACTGATAGTACTGATAGCACTGATAGCACTGATAGCACTGATAGCACTCGTAGCACTGATAGCACTAATAGCACTGGTAGCACTGATAGCACTGATAGCACTGATAGCACTGATAGTACTGATAGCACTGATAGCACTGATAGCACTGATAGCACTCGTAGCACTGATAGCACTAATAGCACTGGTAGCACTGATAGCACTGGCACTGATAGCACTGATAGCACTGATAGCACTGATAGCACTGATAGTACTGATAGCACTGATAGCACTGATAGCACTGGTATAGCACTGGTAGCACTGATAGCACTGATAGTACTGATAGCACTGATAGCACTGATAGCACTGATAGCACTGATAGCACTGATAGCACTGGTATAGCACTGGTAGCACTGATAGCACTGATAGCACTGATAGCACTGATAGCACTGATAGCACTGGTATAGCACTGGTAGCACTGATAGCACTGATAGTACTGATAGTACTGGTAGCACTGATAGCACTGATAGTACTGATAGCACTAATAGCAGCAGTTTACTAGTGTTTTCTGTATGAACTTGTCCATACATTATTTTCAGCCTTTTGTAGTTTGAACAGTCCATGCAGAAGTTAGACATTCTTTCTAATTTCAGTCAAATCTTGACATCATAAGCAATGCCCACACCAATAAAGTATCTTATACAAGTCAAGCTGCAGTCTCATCAAGTCAGTGCTATACACTGTGAGGCTGGTTAGTAGTATAATCTCAGATATGCCTCCTTTAGTCTCAGCTTGCGTTGATCTGTCTCTGTCTTGATCTATAGTGAGAGACACCACATGATGCTGTCAGTAGCTATGTCATCTCTTACCAGTAGTTTAGGATCAGCTCCAGGATACTCATGATGATGAGGGATGAGCAGTCCCTTAACTTGTAGAATGAGTCTATGTTACTATAGTGCTGTGTTGATCTAATGGCTGCCATACATGTTGGACACACAGTAGTATAGTCCTGGCTAGCTCTTCTCTGATAGTAGTCACCAACTTGGTTACAACCACATTTACTGCACTATAACCAATAGTGCAGTAACTAGTACACTATTGGACTACTAGTAGCCTCGTACATACCTTCTCAGCGATGCCTTTAGTACACTTCACCGTTACTTCATTCTTCAGTGTTCTTGCTCCACCAAATGACTCACAATATCTCACATGTCTGTTAGTAGGTACATCATGACTATAGGAACCCGGCCTGAATCACATGATAGTCACATGACATGTAACAGTCACATGACATACCCTGGATTAGGTGTGTGATATTGGTGTTTTGAGAAGCGAGGACACTTTGCTCCAAACCTCTCTAGACTAGCTGGTCTCTTGTCATCACTGGTGGTCATATCCTCCTCCTGACTAAAGTAGTCAGCTGGTCCCGGCAGCTTATCCTGCAGGACCAGACACCATTATCATGACCAGTGACTCTAGCTAGCTAGCAGGCACTCACATCTCTCTCACGATGGAGGCGTGGTCCTGATGTGGCTCCAAAATACCATCCATTGCTAGAGTGAGGACGCCGATCCATTGGTTGCAGAAACAGCATCATCTGAAAACAAAGAGAGAGAAACTTCAGTTTGAGCAGAGGTGCAGATGAAGTGAAAGAAGCTCAATGATGAATTCAGTTTGCACTGCATTTTGCTCACCACATCTTTCTCATAGCAGCCCAGTCCTCTGTGTGCCTCTCCTCTCAACCCCTGCTCTATCCCGAGGCGGGTCGGGGCGCTGTGCAGCGGGAACATTAGCCGCTCTACGTTGCTGCCGAAAGCAACACGTTTCCCTGGATCTGCAGAACAGCGAGACGCCTAGCACAACGATAATGGCGGGCTGACTCACGTGGGGACTCCACGGGCAGCAGTAGGTCATACTCATTCTCTATCGACAGCAGAGCAGCACCTGAGGGCAAGTGCCTGAGGGAGACCACACCTTCTTTTGTTTACTGATGATCGTAGTCATAGCAACTGCCGCCCCGTAATTAATCTGGACTGATTCATGAGCAGTGCAGAGCAGCCATGAGGCCGAGACCATTCTGTCCTCTGACGTGGAGGAACTTTGGTCTAGAGCTCCTAGTGATAGCTCTGTGCGTCACTCTAGCCGTGGGGTTCATGATCACGTGAGTGGATGTCCCTACAAGCTACGCAATGTGTAGCTGATGCTGTTTTACAGGTACATCATTGCTGTGAACGATGATCACGTGGTACCAGCTCTACCCTACATCAGTGATACGGGCGGCAAGGCACCTGAGAGCTGCATCTTCTCACTACTGCTGAGCATAGCTGCTATCCTGGGTGAGATGGTGACTAGCAGAGCCCTTGATCATTATGCCTCTCCTATCATCTCTCTCTCTAGTGGCGTGTATAGCTACTCTCAAGTTCCTTCTCTTCCATCAACAGTATTGTTATGGTTTCAGTTCTATATACACATAATTATTTGAACGGTGTATTGTACGTGTTTGGACTACTGGCAGCATTAGGACTATTGATAGTCGGCTGCTTCCAGGTTAACCCCTTTCTCTCTCTCCTTCCCCCTATCTCTCCCTCCCTCCATCTCTCTCTCTCTTTTTCCCTCCCTCCCTCCTTTCTCCCTCTCTCTCTCCTTTCTCCCTCTCCCTTCCTCCCTCCCTCCCTCCCCTTCTCTCCCTCCCTCCCTCCCTCCCTCCCTCCCTCTCTCTCTCCCTCCCCCCTCTCTCTCTGCAAGATACAGCAGTCCCTACAGTACACTATGTTGGTGCTTTCCTAGTGTTTGGGTTTGGTGTGCTGTATGGACATTGTTGAAGGGGTCACTACCCCTTCTTATGGCGATGTACTCTAGTGATTGGACTGTTACTATGTGTGGCAGCTAGCGTGTTCTTCATTACATGTGAGTGAGAAGGAGAGAGGGGAGTGAGTGAGCGAGTGTGTGTGTGTGTGTGTGTGTGTGTAAGCATTAAACTGTTATTCAGTCACTCTATAGCTTGTGTGTGTTCCTATCCCTCCTTCCCTCACTCCCTCCCTAAATCCCTTTCTCTCTCCCTTCCTCACTCCCTCCCTCTCTCTCTCACTCCCTCCTTTTCTCTCTCCTCTAGACCTCATTTGATTGAAGACACAAGGAGTTTGCTAGTAACCTACTACTGGATCGCTGAAGCAGTACAGCCACGAAAGAATTGTTTCTATACTGACTGTGTTATTTCAAGGAGTCGGACAGACCTCGTGAGCTGTGTACTAACCAATGTGTGTGAGTGAGAAAGACTTGCTCACTAACACATCACTGGATTATCTAGCTCCAGAGTACATCATGAAGGAGATGTGTAGTACACAGAGTGACCTCTACTCATATGGTATGCTGACCTATGCTGTGTATAATGGAGGAGTCCCTCTCATGGAGAGCAGGAATAATGTACTGACTTATAAACACAACATAGAACAGGTGAGCAGCTGCTAGCACAGGCTCTAGAATATGCATCGCTTAGTGCACAGGTGTCCTGGCTCTACCAGTGACCCTCTGTGAGGCAGCTAGACACTGCTTAGTGCACAGGTGTCCTGGCTCTACCAGTGACCCTCTGTGAGACAGCTAGACACTGCTTAGTGCACAGGTGTCCTGGCTCTACCAGTGACCCTCTGTGACCCAGCTCCTCTTCTCTCTCTCTTCTGATTAGTCGTATCACAGAGCCTGGTCTCGGTGGGGACCGTGGGGTCCCTCCTCAGCTAAAGCCTCTTGTTAAGAGTCTGTTAGTGATCGAACCATCAGTACGACCTGATGCTCTACAGGTTACCAAGGTAACAAACCACACCCACCACACATGATAACCCTCTCGTAGTGCCCTTTCTTTGATGAGGTACAAGTCAACACTCTACGATACCTTGATCAGCTGTTCCAGAAGAGTGACATGGAGAAGAGCCAGTTCTTCAAGAAGACACTCTCACGCATTGTCGGCACATACCCCAAGGTACTGTCACGTGATGACCACTCCCACTGACCCGCCCTCTTTTTTACTCCATCCACAGCGTGTTGTGTATCAATGTGTATTGCCGACTCTAAGAGGAGAGTTTCGTAATCATCGAATGATTCCCTTTGTGTTACCGATCGTACTAGTGATAGCTGAGGACTGCTCACTGCAGGAATACTCCACACACATACTACCCATCCTGATTCCTGCACTGAAGATACAGGATCCCATTCAGGTACACCACAAGCACTGTTCATTTACTTACTCTATCTCTCCTTCTCCCTCCTTCCCTCCTTCTCTCTCTCTCTCTCTCTCTCTCTCTCTCTCTCACTAGGTGCCGCTGATATTTTTCAGAAGATGGATCTACTCCTCAAGAAGACCTCAGTGGATGAGATGAAGCGATATATTCTACCAATGATACTTCGCTCACTAGAATCCAACAGCAGTCAAGTACAGGTATGGCTGATAAATCTTTTTTTATATCTTCAAGTAGCATATCCTTCTCTCCCTCTCCCTTCCTCCTCCTTCTCTCTCTCTCTCTCTCTCTCTCTCTCTCTCTCTCTCTCTCTCTCTCTCTCTCTCTCTCTCTCTCTCTCTCTCTCTCTCTCTCTCTCTCTCTCTCTCTCTCTCTCTCTCTCTCTCTCTCTCTCTCTCTCTCTCTCTCTCTCTCTCTCTCTCTCTCTCTCTCTCTCTCTCTCCCTCTCCCTCCCTCTCCCTCTCTCTCTCCCTCTCCCTCCCTCCTCTCTCTCTCTCTCTCTCTCTCTCTCCCTCTTTCTCCTTCCCTCCCTCTCCCTCCCTCCCTCTCCCTCTCTCCTTCTCTCTCTAGTTATGTGTCAAGTGTCTTCTAGCTATAGGTCAGATGGTAGCTGTGTTGGATAAGCATATTCTACTGGAGCAGGTTCTACCTAATATAGTACAGATCAAGTCCAGAGAGCCAGGAGTACTCATGGGGATATTAGGTTAGTGAAGAGAGAGAGAGCCAGGAGTACTCATGGGGATATTAGGTTAGTGAAGAGAGAGAGAGAGCCAGGAGTACTCATGGGGATATTAGGTTAGTGAAGAGAGAGAGAGCCAGGAGTACTCATGGGGATATTAGGTTAGTGAAGAGAGAGAGAGAGAGCCAGGAGTACTCATGGGGATATTAGGTTAGTGAAGAGAGGGAGAGAGGTACTGCTCTCTCTAAGAGTAGCATGACACAGCTTGTAAGACATCAGTGCATATCATAATAGTGCATGGGAAACTAAGATGAGAAGGTTCATACCTGTAGCTTGCGCGCTGAAGCGCCCAGACTGAGAGCAGAGACAAAGCGAAGCTGTTCGAGAACCGAGCTCAGTTTCACGAGATAGAGAAATTTGCGAATAATAAATTTTTGCGAATTATTTTATTCTTGTGCACTGCAGACATTTGCAGATTAATTTCACAGGTGCCGAATTTTACGCATAAATAAATTAGTGTTTGTAGAGCGCCCAAAATTTTCTTATATCAATCTTGACAAAAATGTGAATTTTTACTGGCAAATTTTCTACTTTTATGTTAATAATAGTCTGTAATTTGCGGAATTCATGTGGAATTTTTTTCATGAATGTTTCTGCTAGAGTAGGCTCTACCAGTGACCATCAGTGTGGGGCAACTATACACTGCTTACTGTAGCCATCCATTCTATGATACCATCCTCCTCTCATGTAGGGATATTCCACACCACAGCTACTAATAAGAAGCTAAGACTGGACAAGCATTATCTCGGGGAGAGGGTCCTACCCTACCTTATTCCTCTCTCGCTGGAGTCCTCACTCAACCTATCACAGGTTAGTAGATAACAAACGACAGAGCAAGCTAACAGTGTTGCTGGTGCAGTTCACACAGTACATGGCTGTGATCAGAGAGATGCTGAAACAGATGGAGACAGAACAACAAGCTCACCTCACACAGCTCTCTAAGATGGAGGAACAGACCAAGTATGACACTCACTCACTCATTCACTCACTTACTGACGCATTCACCTCTCTCTCTCCTCTCTCCCTCCATCTGTCTCTCTCTCTGTCTCTCTCTCCTTCCCTCCCTCCTTAATTCCCTTCCTCTCCCTCCCTCTCTCCCTCTCTCCCTCCCCCTCCCCCTCTCTCTCTCTCTCTCTCCCTCTCTCCCTCTCTCCCTCCCCCTCTCTCTCTCCCTCCCTCTCTCTCCCTCTCTCCCTCCCTCCCTCCCCCTCTCCCCCTCTCTCTCTCCCTCCCCCCTCTCTCTCTCTCTCTCTCTCTCTCTCTCTCTCTCTCTCTCTCCCTCAGGTCATCACTAGAGTATGCTCGTGAGGTGATGGATAACAAGTCAATGGAGGACTCCTTGTCCAGGATAGACTCCATGGCTAGTGGTGTCCCAGCACAAGAAGCTGTCCTGCCCTCTCGTGGTAGCACAGCTACCAGGCTACCAACTGCTGCCGCTAGTACGGTAAGTCACATGACTGCTTGCATCTGATTGGTCGATACACCTCTACATACAGGCAGCTGTATCGGATGATTTTTTCGCTGGTCTTACCTCAAGCTCATCATTGACCCCGCCCACTAACAGACTGACCACACCCACCACTAACAGCACATCATCTGGACTAGATATCTCATCATTAGCTACCACTCGCCAGACCACGAGTTATCAGACCCCGCCCATGACACGCCCTTCAACATCACAAGTGAACTACCAATCACCATCACTACCTCTCCAACCAACACCTCTAGTTGGAGGAGGAGGAATGAGCTCAGTATCTCTCCAGCCCACACCACCAGCAGCTAGTATACTGACACCAGCTCCAGCAGTAGGGACTAGCTGGTCACCAGCTGTAGTGAGAGGTGGAATGAACTCAGCACCATCTCTACAACCAACAGCAGCATCAAGTGGAGTGTGGTCATCATCTACAGCACCTCTTCAACAAACTATGATGACTCCAGCAGCAGCAGGAGGAGGGACAAGTTGGTCACCTGCTGTAAGAGGAGAAGGAATCAGGTCGGTTTCTCTTCAGCCGACGCTAGCCCCAGCAATGGGAGGAGCAGGAGGAGGGGCTAGCTGGTCATCATCACCTAGTCTGGTTCCACTCCAACCAACACCAGCAGCTGCACCATCAGTCGGAGAAGGAATGAACCTACACTCATCATCAGGTGCAGCACCAGAACCATCATCAGCTCCATCACTCCAACCACCTCTACTGACACCAGTAGGACAAGGAGGTCCATTATTAGCTGTGTCATCAGTTGGAATGGGCTGGTCCTCATCTATACTGAACCCAGTGGGTGTGTCTAGCCCCGCCCCTTACTCTACTAGTGTCCTTCAACCAACCCAGTCGTCAATGATTGGATCAAGTGCTGTACCCACTAGCCAGCAGACGTTCCCTAGGCAACCAGCTTTAGGAGACAACCCATTTGCTGACAATACTAACAGCTTATTGTAATAGAGCTTTTTATCACAATGCTCTCTGCTCTTTTTATACAATAGCCAGGCAACATGATAACATTGTGATAATAGATAATCACCGTTTCTACAATCCAGGAAACTGTTAAACGTCGATTTTACAAAACGATGTGTTAGGATAATATTTACTATAAACGAGGAATCTGACTGCTGCTTTCATAGTTTTTACAATCCGGGAAACAGCTGTCAGTTGAAAAGGTGTCTAATAATTTCCTAGATACATGTAGTAGAAACGATCCTGCTCAAGTAGTGAACTGGTTCCTGCAGACTGACCGCTAGACCATTATATACACGACACACGGTGCTCACGTGACCATAGATAATACGTGACTGTGAATATGAATACAATCTCGATCTCCCCACACGAAGGATATATATGGCGGTGGCTGGTGGTCCCGCTGCTGAACCAGAGGCTTTAAAACACTTGTTCAGTTATTTAGTGAACAGCATTGACACTGCTGCTCTCCTCCCGGCCGCTCTGAGCAGAGATCTCATAACAGATCGTCAGAGAGCGGAATGCTCTAACGAGACTGACTCGGTATACCAGAGAGCAGAGAAGTTCCTCAGCTACCTTCAACGAGCAGTGAACGCAGACTACGATAATTACCACCTTTTTGTTTCGATTCTGAAAAGAACCAACCAAGCACAGATCGCGTCTCGTCTTCGTGGTTAGCAGTAACCATCCGGCGCTAGCTGGAGAATGTTGATCGTTGCTGTTTCTCTCTGTTTAGATGAACTGACACACTCGATCAGGTCTATGCAGCAGCCATCAGCCTCAAGCAGCACTGATGAAGGTATGTAGCATTCATTATAACTAGAGGACCTGTTCATGTTTGCTACTCAGGAGAGGAGGTATTTGTACCTGATGAGCTACTAGAGGAACTGGGTGACCTGCGTATTGGTTATGCTAAACTACTGTACAATTATGAAAAGCAGCTTCATAGCAGTCCTGAGGCACAAGAGGAGTTTGTCAAGTTCCTGCCACGACTGTTTCACAGAGCAGTTGATGATCACAGCTTCCAGTCACACTTCAGCACTCTCGTAGAGGAGGAAGTATCGCTCTTTAACATATTTTATTTGAAAGGAATCTGCTCCATATTTCCTGAAGATGTCCGGTAAGGATTCTGTGCTGTGGGTCACATTCACTTGCTTGTTCTCTCTCATGCAGTGCCACCACTAGACAGCTTGTAGATGAGTATGAACAGCAGCGCCAGCATTTTATGGCCAGTGCTACTGTGAGCCAGTTCAAACAACTATTTCCAGCAACTGCCACATCCTCTAAACTGTCGTCAGGGAAAGTCACTTTCACACTAAAGCTAGAGAATGACTGGGGTAGTGACACTCTTCAAGATCTGACCAAGCTGGTCAATAAGTTTGGTGTCTCTGGTAGCCATCTCCATCTCTCTAAAGTTGAAGATGGTTGCATCGCAGTCACCTGGCTGTGTTCTACTAGTGAAGTCAAGCAGCTGAAGATGGCCATATTAGAAGCCACTGGTTCACTCCAGACCATGGGAGTGCTGCAGGTATTCATTGGAGAGGAGGAGCTTGTGTTGGAATGCTCTGTCACAGGTAGTGTGTGCCATCATGATAGGCAGTGTGTTTGTGTGACCATGATACAGCTGTTATAATGTGGTTCATCTGTTCTACAGCAGCAGCAGCAGTCAAGCAACTGGAGGGACCAAGTGACTTACCTCAGACTAGCAGTACTGTATTAGACCAGAGTCCGCTCATAATGTCATCTCCTCCCACACCAGCTAGCACAGGTAAACACATAGCCTAGTACCTCAGCGCCAAATAGAGCGCCTAGTTTCAAATGTATACGCATGCACGAAATTTTCTCGACATTCCAAGAATACCGGATATTATCCGTTCACGTTTGTGACATGTGTTCTGACCTCATGCTTCATTTTTACCGACGAAAAAATTCGAATACTAAAGAATGACAAGACGTAATTTGTAGTAAACTTGGACATTCCTGTAGCTACGAGTATCCACGGTTGGTTAGATGCCGTACTAGCATTATGAGAAGGCATGCTATATAGCCCATTTCATTTATACTAGGCGTTAATTTAACGACTAGGTACTAGGCTATTTTCTTACATACTGTATAGTGGGTAATTTTGCAGGGTTAAATTTGTATAAAAAAAAATAAAACAAAAAATTTAATGAAAATAATGTATGGCGTCGATCTGTATGCGGTCATACAATTAGTTATGCTGACAGGATTAGTTAATTCATTCTCTCTCTCTCTCTCCCTCCCTCTCTCTCTCTCTCTCTCTCTCCCTCCCTCTCTCTCTCTCTCTCTCTCTCTCTCTCTCTCTCTCTCTCTCTCTCTCTCTCTCTCTCTCTCTCTCTCTCTCTCTCTCTCTCTCTCTCTCTCTCTCTCTCTCTCTCTCTCTCTCTCTCTCTCTCTCTCTCTCTCTCTCTCTCTCTCTCTCTCTCTCTCTCTAGTGTCTCTAACTCACAAGCCAGTCGCTGTTCACTTAGTTCATGAAACAGATATTGACTACCAATGTCCGATTTGCTATGAGCTGTTCACTGAGCCACTCTCAGAGCCATTCATTACTGACTGTGGACACCTTTGTTGTCGAAAATGTCGTGATCGTTTGCTTGATTCCAGTAAAACAGAGTGCCCCATATGCCGTGAACCTGAAATGCTCAGTAGTGCTCGATGCAATAAATATCTTCAACGAGTAGTCAAAAGTCTTGAAGTACGCTGCTCAGATTACGAGGTAGGGTGTGATTGGGTCGGTGAGCTGAGAGATCTCCATGATCACCTTGATCCTGCTAAGGGACGATGTGGCATTTCTTGTCCCTTTGGCTGTGGTAAATACGATCGTAGAAGAGAAATGAGAGAGCACACACGTCATCACTGCCACAAGCGAATGATCTCATGTGAGAACTGTGGTTACTACAACACGTTCACTATCGTCACAGAGAAGCACTACCCAATATGCCCCGCCCGGTCTCCTATAGACTGCCCCAACCAGCACTGCCCAGTGGAGGGTTTGAGACGACATCAACTTGAACAGCACCTCAATGAGTGTAGCCACCAACTAGTGGATTGCCCCAACACTGGCTGCTCTGTCCGGCTACCACGAGGAGAGATGAAGCTACACATACTAGACCAGCACAACCTGGTGCTGGAGGAGACCAACCAAGCAGTAGCCATCACTCCTGTATCACCACAATACCTGTACAACCAAGCACCAATGGAGTTCATCATCAGTGATTACCATGAGAAGAAAGAAGCTAATGAAGAGTGGTACAGTTCACCATTTTATACCCACAACAGAGGCTACAAGTTCCGTCTCAAGGTGTACCCCAATGGTTATAGTACAGGCAGAGGTTCTCACCTTTCAGTATATGGTCAACTTATGAGAGGAGAATATGATAATGAGTTAGAATGGCCTTTTGAAAAAGACGTCAGAGTAGAGCTACTGAACTGGAGAGAAGACAAGAATCACCATTCCGATGTGATTCACTTCAACTTCAATGATCCTGATGGCACATACTCTTCTCGTCTCACTGATCAAGAGACTGCACCTGGTCGTGGCACACATCAATTCATATCTCTCACTGACCTGGCGTCCACCACTAACACAGAATACTTGCGTAACGACTACCTCAAGCTAAGAGTTAGTGTGGCAGTCTACTCCACACCTCTCCTCCCCCTGACCCCAGCATGGCAGGACCCCCTCATCAGCACCCAGTCTGGGGCTCAGTTCACCATATCAGAGTATTTCAAACGCAAGCAGTTTGACAACTACTACTTCAGTCCACCATTCACCACCAGCCCACAGGGTTATACATTATGCCTCGATGTGGATACTAATGGTTATGGTAGTGGTAAGGGCAGCCACTTGTCGATCTATGCTTACATCATGAAAGGTCAGCACGATGACCGCCTCCAGTGGCCTTTCACTGGTACCATCATCATTGAGCTCCTCAACTGCCTGGAGGACAAGGAACACTACAAGAAGACACTCACAATTGATACGAACAATAAGTTTGCTAGAGTTACTAAAAGAAAGTACGGCAATGCTCATGGTTATGAACAGTTCATCTCTCATTCCTCTCTCACCTCATCCACTACTAACACACAATATCTTTACCAGGACTGTATTCGTGTGAGAGTACAAGCCATAGCCGACAACTAAACCATTGTTCCTCCACACACACACTCTGCTAATGTATAACTTAACCCTTTGTTCTCCTTCAACTTCTTTTCAAAATTTTACTACAACAAACCAAATTATAATGAGTTGTGATCATGTGACATATGTTGTGATCATGTGACATATGATACTTCACTATTCTCACACGATACACTACTGGAGTGACATGATGACTGATCATGATGATCCACATTAGATGATGATAACTGATCTTATTGTATACTTCCTGTTTAGATCAAAGACACCGCCCGTGCGATAAATCTGCTAGCGCAAAACCACAGTGCATTATCAAAAATAATGCACTGCAGTTTTCCATTGAAAAGCAATGGGAAGAGAGTGTCCAGTGCGATATCAGAAATAATGCACTGTCGGTGGTTTGTTTGATCAGACCACACTTCCTGTCAGCGCCATCACATGCTCCCAATACTAGTGGGTACAAATTAATCAAATTCATAATAAACAAACAGCTTGACTTAAAAATCCAACACAATTCTGCAGTTGTCCAGAGAACAAGTT
Organism: Haliclona indistincta; assembly: GCA_964017065.1. Lineage (NCBI taxonomy): Eukaryota > Metazoa > Porifera > Demospongiae > Haplosclerida > Chalinidae > Haliclona > Haliclona indistincta. The sequence goes on along the minus strand of OZ024788.1, from coordinate 507,010 downwards.
TGACAGACTAACAGGAACGCTTGGAAGTAAAAGTAGGACTTGACATACGATACAGACCATACAGAAAGATTTCGGAGGATAGGGCTTCCCGCTCTCTTGCCTAGTTTCCAAAATAAACTTGCACAACCATTTACTAACTATCACAGGATCATTATAGTGAAGTAAGTCTCCTGGCACCGTTCAGAAGAAGTTGCCTTACCGGTTTCCATAATCCATTTATCAAAATTTTCTCAAGCCCCACGCGTTCACTCTAGACGTGTTCTCTGGATCAACTCCCTCGGCAGCCTTTATCACATCTGCATCAGAAGCGACTACAAATCGAGAACTGGGAGCCAATTCCGTCTTCTTTCGTCGTAATGATAGAGATAGACGGAGCTTTTAGCATCAGGGCTACCTTCAGCCATCTTGAAACGAACACATGGGATTCGCGCATGCGCATTGATCTAAACAGTGCGCATGCGCACAGTGCGTTTGTACTGTCTAAAGTTCACAGACTGACTCTATATATTTTTATTTCATCTACTTAGTTCTTGTTTTTGTCATTATTATCCAGTAGAGGGCAACAGTAATAAACTTTGAACTTTTGGTAAAAAAAAAAAAAAAAAAAAAAAAATTGTGACAACAACTTATTCGTTTGCTGCTTTTCTCCTACTCTGACAACGACGCCTTTGTCTACTTTTCTACCTAGACAGCTGAGCGTGATACCGCGTTACATGGTTAAGAGTCTTCAACAAAGGTTCCTTTGCCCGTTTTGTTCGACTCTGACTGACCTTTGGCCTCTGAGTGGACACCTACACGTGCAGGGCTGAGGCATCAGGGGTGACCGCTAGACGCGTCCACGTGGGTGGTGGGAAAATACCATGCTTTGGTTTTCTCACACTCATGGTGGGATGGGTAGCCTCCCTGGGGCGTGTTGCCGACAGTCATCTGCTGGTGTTCGTCCTGTGCGCTGTATTTCTCTACTCATGAAGTCCATTGTGTTCGTCGTCGTCCTTGTGTGTGTGTGGACTCACTGAAGCGTAGTAAGTGGTGGAGGAATTTATGGCGACCACAATGTTCTTTCTACACATAAAGTTCATGGCTCAGCTCATTCCCTCTTTCCTCATACTAGTATTGACTCTGTTGGTGGCTCGAACTGTTGACTGTCCACTTTTGTATGTTAATGTGTTGTATTATACTGTATGTGGCCATACCCTTTGGGTCTCTGCCTTATTAAACATTGAACATTGAACATTAAACAGAAAGGCACAATAAAACAATTAACGTATGGTTCCTTCGTGCATTATCGGATTTATCCGCACTCGCTTCCGGTCTCGTAGCTAAAAATAGTGCACTTGGGCTCCGCCCTCGTGCGCTATTTTTACCTACTCGACCGGAAGCTCGTGCGGATAAATCCGATAATGCACTCGGAACCATACGTTAACTATTACATGCTATGATGAGAGAGATAATAATATTATCATGTGACCACACACATGCTAAGCCTCTCACTGTCATGTGACCACACACATGCTAAGCCTCTCACTGTCATGTGACCACACACATGCTAACTGTCATGTGACCACACACATGCTAAGCCTCTCACTGTCATGTGACCACACACATGCTAAGCCTCTCACTGTCATGTGACCACACACATGCTAAGCCTCTCACTGTCATGTGACCACACACATGCTAGGCCTCTCACTGTCATGTGACCACACACATGCTAAGCCTCTCACTGTCATGTGATCCTGGACAGACCAGGGCACCTGTGCACTAAGCAGGTATAATGTACTGGTGCTATACAACTCATTGAGCCCGGGCAAGGAGCTCACAGGAGCTACTAACTGTGCATGCCTCCCACTGCTGGTGTGGGGACCTGGCAACTACCCTTAGTGGATGATGAGACACAGCCAGTGTGCCTGCGCTCACCAGTACAAGACCAGGTACCTGTTTTACACACACACACACAGACCCTAAAACCTTCACCTAAAGGTGCCCAGTATTTGCCTAACAGCGCCCAGTAATAATTTTGTGTAGCAAGGATACCAAAAATAGCAAAACTGCTAATCTTAAATAGTACCCTATAAGTTAGATATTAGAGCCACAAATTTTTTGAAGGAAAAAACAGTACAACTCTCCCGAATGTCCACAGGAAGATTGTTCCACATGGCAATGGAAGATGGAAAAAAGGAGGAATCGTAGGAAGTAGAATGAGCAGTGACTGACTGGCAGCGATCTTGCTAGGACAGGCGCATCAGGCATAATGATATATAATGATAATACCTTTGTTAAGATGGAGAAAAACAGTGTACCCCCACACTCTTTTCTTCCTTCGTTAAGATGGAGAAAAACAGTATACCCACACTCTTTTCTTCCTTCATTAAGATGGAGAAAAACAGTGTACCCCACACTCTTTTCTTCCGTAGTAACAAGAAGGAGAACAACAGTGTACCCCCCCCCCCCGCACACTCTTTTCACCCCATCTATGAAGGCAAATAAAACAGGGAAAATAGTGTAAACTTGTACGGAACCATTCCTGGAAGTCCAGGCTAGCTGCTCCCAGGAGTATTGACTGTATAATCTGCTAGTAGATTGTGCTTTTCACTCCAGTTATACTCATGCTATACTTTTTATGCAGCAGTATATTAAACTTTTTCTTTTCCTCTCTCTCTCTCTCTCTCTCTCTCTCTCTCTCTCTCTCTCTCTCTCTCTCTCTCTCTCTCTCTCTCTCTCTCTCTCTCTCTCTCTCTCTCTCTCCCTCTCTCCCTCCCCCCTCTCTCTCTCCCTTCCTCTCTCTCTCTCTCCCTCCCTCCCTCCCTCCCTCCCTCCCTCCCTCCCTCCCTCCCTCCCTCCCTCCCCCTCTCCCTCCCTCCCTTACTCTCTCAGGTCATCAGTAGAGTATGCTCGTGAGGTGATGGAGGACACCATGTCCAGGATAGACTCCATGGCTAGTGGTGTCCCAGCACATGAAGCAGTCGTGCCCTCTCGTGGTAGCACAGCTACCAGGCTACCAACTGCTACCAACTAGTACGGTAAGTCACATGACTACTTGCATCTGATTGGTCGATACACCTCTACATACAGGCAGCTGTGGGTTATGAACCATATAAGCTGTCACCAAATAGCTAATTAAAAGTGTGGGTGTCCACTAGCTCCCTCAGTTCAACTGGTTTCCACAGTTCCGCTGGTTTTCACAGTTCAACTGGTTCCCACAGTTCCACTGGTTCCCACAGTTCCTCTGGTTCCTACAGTTCCTCTGGTTCCCACAGTTTCTCTGGTTTCCACAGTTCCCACCGTTCCTCTGGTTCCCGTAGTTCCTCTGGTTCCCACAGTTCCACTGGTTCCCACAGTTCCACTGGTTCCCACAGTTCCACTGGTTCCCACAGTTCCACTGGTTCCCACAGTTCCACTGGTTCCCACAGTTCCTCTGGTTCCCACAGTTCCTCTGGTTCCCACAGTTCCACTGGTTCCCACAGTTCCACTGGTTCCCACAGTTCCAATGGTTGCCACAGTTCCTCTGGTTCCCACAGTTCCTCTGGTTCCCACAGTTTCTCTGGTTTCCACAGTTCCCACAGTTCCTCTGGTTCCCATAGTTCCTCTGGTTCCCACAGTTCCACTGGTTCCCACAGTTCCACTGGTTCCCACAGTTCCACTGGTTCCCACAGTTCCACTGGTTCCCACAGTTCCACTGGTTCCCACAGTTCCTCTGGTTCCCACAGTTCCACTGGTTCCCACAGTTCCACTGGTTCCCACAGTTTCTCTGGTTTCCACAGTTCCCACAGTTCCTCTGGTTCCCACAGTTCCTCTGGTTCCCACAGTTCCACTTGTTCCCACAGTTCCACTGGTTCCCACAGTTCCACTGGTTCCCACAGTTCCGCTGGTTTTCACAGTTCCACTGGTTCCCACAGTTCCACTGGTTCCCACAGTTCCGCTGGTTTTCACAGTTCCACTGGTTCCCACAGTTCCACTAGTTCCCACAGTTCCGCTGGTTTCCACAGTTCCACTGGTTTCCACAGTTCCTCTGGTTTCCATAGTTCCTCTGGTTCCCACAGTTCCACTGGTTCCCACAGTTCCACTGGTTCCCACAGTTCCACTGGTTCCCACAGTTCCACTGGTTCCCACAGTTCCACTGGTTCCCACAGTTCCACTGGTTCCCACAGTTCCACTGGTTCCCACAGTTCCTCTTGTTCCCACAGTTCCACTGGTTCCCACAGTTCCACTGGTTCCCACAGTTTCTCTGGTTTCCACAGTTCCCACAGTTCCTCTGGTTCCCACAGTTCCACTGGTTCCCACAGTTCCACTTGTTCCCACAGTTCCTCTGGTTCTCACAGTTCCTCTGGTTCCCACAGTTCCACTGGTTCCCACAGTTCCGCTGGTTTTCACAGTTCCACTGGTTCCCACAGTTCCACTGGTTCCCACAGTTCCGCTGGTTTTCACAGTTCCACTGGTTTCCACAGTTCCACTGGTTTCCACAGTTCCACTAGTTTCCACAGTTCCACTGGTTTCCACAGTTCCTCAGTTTCTCTGGTTCCCACAGTTCCACTAGTTTCCACAGTTCCACTAGTTCCCACAGTTCCAACAGTTCCAATGGTTCCCACAGTTCCTCTGGTTCCCACAGTTCCTCTGGTTCTCACAGTTCCTCTGGTTTCCACAGTTCCGCTGGTTTTCACAGTTCCACTGGTTCCCACAGTTCCACTAGTTCCCACAGTTCCGCTGGTTTCCACAGTTCCACTGGTTTCCACAGTTCCACTGGTTTCCACAGTTCCACTGGTTTCCACAGTTCCACTGGTTTCCACAGTTCCTCTGGTTTCCATAGTTCCTCTGGTTCCCACAGTTCCTCTGGTTCCCATGCACAGTTCCTCTGGTTCCCACAGTTCCTCTGGTTCTCACAGTTCCTCTGGTTCCCACAGCTCTGCTGGTTTTCACAGTTCCACTGGTTCCCACAGTTCCACTAGTTCCCACAGTTCCACTGGTTCCCACAGTTCCACTGGTTCCCACAGTTCCACTGGTTCCCACAGTTCCACTGGTTCCCACAGTTCCACTGGTTCCCACAGTTCCACTGGTTCCCACAGTTCCACTGGTTCCCACAGTTCAACTGGTTCCCACAGTTCCACTAGTTCACACAGTTCCAACAGTTCCACTGGTTCCCACAGTTCCTCTGGTTTCCACAGTTCCCACAGTTCCACTGGTTCCCACAGTTCCACTGGTTCCCACAGTTCCACTGGTTCCCACAGTTCCTCTGGTTCCCCTGCACAGTTCCTCTGGTTCCCACAGTTCCTCTGGTTCTAACAGTTCCTCTGGTTCCCACAGTTCCTCTGGTTCCCACAGTTCCACTGGTTCCCACAGTTCCACTGGTTCCCACAGTTCCTCTGGTTCCCACAGTTCCGCTGGTTTTCACAGTTCCACTGGTTCCCACAGTTCCACTAGTTCCCACAGTTCCGCTGGTTTCCACAGTTCCACTGGTTTCCATAGTTCCTCTGGTTCCCACAGTTCCCCTGGTTCCCACAGTTCCACTAGTTCCCACAGTTCCAATGGTTCCCACAGTTCCACTAGTTCCCACAGTTCCACTAGTTCCCACTGGTTCCCCAGTTACTCTGGTTCCCACAGTTCCGATGGTTCCCACAGTTCCATTAGTTCCCACAGTTTCCACAGTTCAACTGGTTTCCATAGTTCCTCTGGTTCCCACAGTTCCCCTGGTTCCCACAGTTCCACTAGTTCCCACAGTTCCAATGGTTCCCACAGTTCCACTAGTTCCCACAGTTCCACTAGTTCCCACTGGTTCCCCAGTTACTCTGGTTAAGTTCCCCCCAGTTCCAATGGTTCCCACAGTTCCACTAGTTCCCACAGTTCCACTAGTTCCCACTGGTTCCCCAGTTACTCTGGTTCCCCCCAGTTCCAATGGTTCCCACAGTTCCACTAGTTCCCACAGTTCCACTAGTTCCCACTGGTTCCCCAGTTACTCTGGTTCCCCCCAGTTCCTCTGGTTTCCCTTCACTATAATATATCACAACGTTCCTCATTTTTGCATGCATGCACGATTCATTGACTTGTTTCTTTGTTATATACTGCAGTTCCTTACTGACAGTTCCTCTAACAATGCAGCTCACTGTATTGGACACTAGTTAATAATGCATGCAAGTGTTACAAATTTTAGATTAAAACTCTGAAAGATCATAATAATAATAGCCAGCTATATGTCGCATGCATAGATAAAATTATACTATCAGTGTGTTTGTTGGAGTACAAGGTGTCTATGTGTTTATATGTTCAATTGCAAAATGATACTAATGAATCGTACTGGATTAGTGACAATATAGAATAAAATTTCAAAAGCTGACAAAAATTGTAGGGGTACAGAAAGAGTGATAATAAGACTAGGGCAAGTGTGTACAATAGGTGATACAATGTAGGTCAATGTAGAATAAAACTTGAAACAGTGTTTGCGCGAGTGCATGCATTGTTTATTGCAGCAGTATTATTATACTGAAAATATAGATGGTCATAATGTGCAGATAGCATAACTGCATGCATGCTGCAGTGACATGTAATAATTAAAATTATTAATCTGTGTTTGCATGTTTAGCTTCAACAATAGGACTAAGTGGTGAAATAGCATTATAGTTATTGCTGTGCATGAAGATAGAGTGAATCATTATATAATCATAGCTGCAGTGCAATTGCTAAAGGGTATATTTTGGTGTTCATGTGAGTTCTGGCTAAATGTATTGGTTTGCAAAGTAAACGTTACCACTGCATGAGCATTGTGACGTGTGTGCTAAGAAAACCATAGCCTAGATCTTTTCTGAAAAAAAAATCAGTGGTTTACACATGCCATGGATATGCCACTCATGAGTGCTGTACAATAATTGATGTAGATCTGTATTACCCAATTAACAGCATGATGCATATGCAGGAGCCGAAAACAAACCCATATCATAAGAGAAAGACTGCATGTATAAATTATGCATACTGAAAAATTATAGGGAGAAACACATGCATGAGTCTGGGCTACACTGCATGCATGATGAGCATGCATGATGCCACATCTGTCAAGAACCGTGTAAATAGTCTGCAGGTATTGAAGTTTATAAGAATCATGCATGCATGACATGCACTAATAGTAAGCGCATGATAATGTACTAAGTATAACATGCATGAGTGGTGTATGCAAGTACATTTATACTTGCTAAATGAATAGTTTAAAAATCGGAGTCATTCCATTACTATCCCTAATCTCTTACTAAAAGTATACTTTGCTCTTAGCTCTGCATTGTGTTTGTAATGTTGTTTTGCAGGTGACACTGACTTGCAGTATGGATACCAAAATTGTATACAACCAGGTGCATATACAGATTCCTCACTGTATATACGGCTACTTCATGCATATGGCTGGCAAGCCACACATGCAAACAAGCATGGATGGCGATACTTGAACATTTTTACCTCTCTATTTTGGAGAATTCAGTGTTTTAGTAATCATTTCGTGTTTTGCAATTATTAGTGCATGCATTTGTATGTACTTGTCCAGCTTAGAAATAAAATAGGAGTATTTTCGTGCCGTGCCGCATGATGCATGCAAATTATTATGCCAGTATTTTCTGATAATTTTTGCATGATTAACATTAAGTTGGTACATGCATGCAAAGATTGGATTAAACAGTCAGTAATGTCTCACAAAATACAATTAATCATCAAGTGTTGTTACATTCAGAGAAACCTGTTGACAAAACAATGTGCGAAAGACAGACAGAACATCACGATACCTACTGTATCTTGCTGCTATCTGCCTAACTGTTTTGTGACCAACAGGTAATTGTAAATCCTGACAGGAATTGGCTGTGTCAATGACTCGATTAAAGGAGAGATGTATATTCTGTGTACATACTTGTAAATCTTCATCAAAATAGAACTGAATTACCAATGCGAAAATCATGTACTCAAGCATTGTCCAAGATCCCATCGTTACTTCCTCTCCTCTCCCTTCAAGAAATTTCTTTACTTGCTGAGGTTGAGTCAGCTCATGGTGCTGTCGCACTCGCTTCTTGCCAATTGCAATGGTGGCTGGTTGCGGTTTCTTACCATGTGGATTATCACAATTGACACACCCACATGCAGATGAACATTGTTTACGTGAGTTGAAACACTTGCACCTGGAAGAGTACTGTCCTACTACTGAGACACACGAGACTGGGCTTTTAGACTTCTTGTTAATACCGCAACGACATTTCACTGGTTTCACTGCATCTTCCCTGGAGATATCTTTAACTCCATCGTAGTGTCCTGCTCCATACTGGTTAAATGCAAGAACCAATGGTAGAGATGTGATTGGTGTTTCTGGGTCCACTCTAATAATGCCATGATTCTCCAGAGAAGAGATAATTATGATAGGTATACCCAAGACATGGGTCATTGCCAGTGGCATAGTGTTGCCAAGTTCTAAGTTAAATTGACCAGACTGAAGGAAAGCTGGGGCTTCGTCAAAAACTGTAGAATCCACTAAAAATGGCTGATAACGCTCAGGGTTGCTTAACCACTCTGAAACAATCAACTGGCGAAGTTTCTGAACTATTCCTTCTTCTACGTCATTAAGATCAATACCCGCTTGTGATATGCAGTTAGCCAGTTCTACTGATAGTTTGGCGACACCAATTAAGCCAGGAAAACCCGAACTATTCTTTCTTGCTGCCCTTTGCACAATATAATCTACAGTGTCCTGGCTATTACTTGCCCGTTTTACAAAGAAAATGGGTGTACCCACACTCCAGTAGCACTTGCCGTATTTGGAACAAAATTATTTCGTACTCGGCAATCAGGAGAGACCCACATAGGGGTGGGTGGGTCGTGGGGAGGGCGTGAGGGCGTCAGGTGGCATTTTTTTGGCGCTCTGGCAAAAGGAGATGTATCTTCTTCCATCGCTCTTGCTGGTAGGGGATTTTTGCCGAAATCGTGTGTTCTCATTAAATATTCGCCCCTCTGTAACTTACAGACAGAGACCTTTTTGCAAAATCCGATACATATGTTTCTTCCTTGTCTACCAAAGTTTATGTCTGACATTTTGTGTGGGTGTGGCATGCTCAGGAAAGAAACGCAACTTTTCGTCATTGGGTGGGGCTTGCTACGCCCACAAGACGAATGGCGACTTTCTTGGGTGATCAGTGTGACTGACCAAGCCTTCAACTAACAGTAGAAACCAAAATATTCGTAATCCTGATGTTTGGGATTTCCAGCCTTAAAGCTAAAGTTGAGTTACTATAATGGTATTCATTGTCTACTGTGCTATTTATAACCTGAGTTAGTGCTTTAAGCCAGGAAAACCCGAACTATTCTTTCTTGCTGCCCTTTGCACAATATAATCTACAGTGTCCTGGCTATTACTTGCCCGTTTTACAAAGAAAATGGGTGTACCCACACTCCAGTAGCACTTGCCGTATTTGGAACAAAATTATTTCGTACTCGGCAATCAGGAGAGACCCACATAGGGGTGGGTGGGTCGTGGGGAGGGCGGGAGGGCGTCAGGTGGCATTTTTTTGGCGCTCTGGCAAAAGGAGATGTATCTTCTTCCATCGCTCTTGCTGGTAGGGGATTTTTGCCGAAATCGTGTGTTCTCATTAAATATTCGCCCCTCTGTAACTTACAGACAGAGACCTTTTTGCAAAATCCGATACATACGTTTCTTCCTTGTCTACCAAAGTTTATGTCTGACATTTTGTGTGGGTGTGGCATGCTCAGGAAAGAAACGCAACTTTTCGTCATTGGGTGGGGCTTGCTACGCCCACAAGACGAATGGCGACTTTCTTGGGTGATCAGTGTGACTGACCAAGCCTTCAACTAACAGTAGAAACCAAAATATTCGTAATCCTGATGTTTGGGATTTCCAGCCTTAACTGCACAGCATAAGCTCTGAAAAAACAATTTCCATCACCTGGTATAGAAACTCTTTCATAGCCAAAACTAGTTAGCCTGCTGGTCAATCTTCTTAAGTGCTCCTCACAGCTTTGTCTAAGTGGACTGTACTGTTTCCGATGAAAGAGAGAAAGAACACTGCTCATGAAAGGTACATGTTCATAGTCGAATAAAGAGGAGGAGGTAAACTTTTGCTTCATTTCAGTTGTCAGTTTCTCAAGGTACATAGCCTTTGAAAGAATTTGCATAATGCAAGGGAGTGTAAGAGGGTCATCATCTTCAAAGTCATCTTCAAAGTCATATTCGGCATCAGCTGCAGTTTTGCTGAAACAATCCAGAGCTTCCTCGTATGTGGATAGTTTCTGCATGATCCAAGTACTCTGTTGAATGGTGTCCCTTGGCATCCCAAATACTTCATCACATTTGGGCTGTAGGGTGTCATGATCAGCTAGAGCAGGCTGCAATGAAGAAACAAAGTTTGCCTTTGCTGTTGCTGATGGTAGTTGTGCTTCTTTAGTAGTCTTTTGATGTCGACAATTGTAGGAAACTAACAAAATCATTAAAAGAGCATAAGCAACATCTACTCCCATCTTTGGTAAAGAGAAGTGTGGATTTAAGTAACGATGTAAAGCTTCATTTTGATTTGTACCATGATGTGGCTGTATTCCTGACAGGCACCCTTTGCGAATATGATTGGACAAAGAGTTCAGTTCCACAGATGTCTTTTCAGTAAATAATCCTTCAACGCCTTCCCACTTGCAACTAAAACTTTCCAGCTTTTTAATAATTTCAGTACTGGTAGGGGTTGCCTTCATTCTCTGCTTGTTCAAGTCATCGTCAGCTCTAAACACATTGCGCAAGTCAGCTAAACAATGGTGACAGTGAGTGTGTCCTTTCCGAAGTGTGCGAATTATTCTAGCTGTAGCATGGAACAGATCCAGAGTCACTCTCACTTGTGGCCCAAATACTTGCTGTATTTTCTGCCTAAGTTGGCAACAATTATCTATAGCTACTATTTTAATTTCCTTTCCTTGTTGTTTAAGTCGTTCTTTAAGCTGAGATAGGTTTGGGCTAATCTGCTCAAATGAAGTTTGCCTCGTAAACCTCCAGGTAATGACCTGTCCATTCTCATTCATTACAAAACAAACGGAGTCATACTGTGGCACCCATTTACCATCTGGCCTCCAGTAACCTATATTGGAGGCTAACTTAAAGGTGTGATCAAAGGAAATGCACTCATCGACTGTTGTGTCTGCTATTTGTTGTACATAGTACTCTTCATTTTCAAAGAACCATTGCAGAAATCCATCGTGAAGAACATGCCGTCCAGGATTCCTTAAAGCGATTATATTGTATGCTTCATTAATTAAATTCTCAACAGTCGCTATGCATTTGCCAGCAGCAGCTCTTGCAGCAACATTGTCTTTTGCATTAATGGCATACGTTGTCTGTAGTGTTGCCCAGAACCTCATTTCATAGTTAACAAAGAATGTTTTGTGGCTGTTACGAATTAATTGTTCAAGTCCTTGAAATGAAATACCTTGAGACAAATGACTAACAAGATTGTTAAAAAATTCTCTTGTAAACCCGCATCGGTGTCCAAGAATAAAAGGTAGAGAGGATTTTGATTTGTAGTATGCACTGATGCGTGGATCATATGATATTGTCTCATGCTTGTTTTGGCACAAATATGTTGCCCCAAGTAGCAGAATTGCCTTATCAAAGGAATAAAGAATACGTGGATCTTTTCCCTGTGTATATCCTGTCCTCCATGTCTTTTTAATAACTTTGCAATGACAAACTGGACATTCCAGACCTACTTTAACAAAAGGTGTTTGAGTGGATGGGTCCCAAAGTAAAACCCAGGGTAGAAAATGAATTTTTGCCATTGAGAGAAGATAATTATTGTTTAAAACCTATCATTATATGATAAAGAAAAAATTAATAATAATAATAATAAATTAATATGATCTCAGTGCAAATGCTATCCCAATCTATAATTAAGTTGGGTGAATGCATAGTCAGTCACCTCTTGCACTTGAAATGGAACACCAAGAGAACCGGGTGCAATAACCCAAGATGTATGTCTTTGAGTTGACATCTCTTCGTGTTTGACAACAACGTGTTGCAAATATGCGGTGGAATCTGAATAGCACATGCACATAAACATTGGATCGACAGGATAAGCATGCAGGCAAGAAGTTGATACAGTTGACAGCCGCATGACAACAAGGGGAACGATCAAGCAGTCAGAGATATAGATAACGCCTGGTCGGCACTGCTGCAGCCTGGAGCGCGACGCTTATTAGTATAATAATTAATTATAGCAGCTCAGTGTTATTGCACGTGGTATTGCCAGTGACTGAGTCAGAAATCCAGGCTGATCATCATGGCCGAATTCAGCGACTTAGACGTTGGTGTAGCAGACCGCGGCTCCTCAATATATTCAACACCGCAGCGAGAAAATTCGGTTGAAACAGATGACTCTCAGCCGGCAATCCGTCCAACCGTAAGCGTTAATGTTTCATAACATAGATGATAGATGTTAAACAATATTGATCATGAGTGTACATTTTCACATTCATTTGCATGCAGCACGTCCTATACATACTCGTACTGCCGTATATATGCCGCAGTCCTATCAGTCGGTATGATAATTATCACAAGACGAAGGTCTGCAACAGTTTACATTAAGACGATGATACACTACACAACTTTGTTGGCTGCAACAATGTTGCACGCAACAGTGTTGCCTGGAACGGCGTTCTATTCACGCAACAATGTCATGAGGGTCATAAGAATGCTGGATGCTGGCTGGTCGGTTTGTTTATTTAGTCCGAGGTGGAGCTTACGCTTATTGTATACTGCCGCTGCATGCATCAGCACATTGTGGTTCAGCGCTGTTGTCAGAAGCAAGCAGACAGAGTCATGCTTGTGGTTTGATACAGTTTACACAATGCACCACAAGCAGGCAGTGTTTTATAGTACAAAATCTAAATAAATCTTACAGCCGGCTGAAACCTTGTGAAGATTTTTGTATTCCTTGATGTGCCTGCAGATGTGAGCCTATAGATCATTTGCAGCAATAGCATGTAACTGTGTTAAACATTAAGACACAAACGCCTTGAAAATTTTTTCACTTAATAGTTCATCTGTCTCCACTGTAAGTAGTTTTGAACATGACCTTAAACTGACTTGTAAATCATACTAACCTGGTCAACAATTCAGTTTTGATCTTGTAGTGTATAGCATGCACACTTTTGTGAGTTTAGAAAAAAAACTGTTGCTTTGCTAAGATTAAGCAAAGCATTGTGTATAAACTGTATCAAACCACAAGCCAGACCCTGTCTGCTACACCCTGTAGCTTTTGTGTAGGTGCTCACTTTGAACCACTAAGTAGGTCACACCTTGAGTCCAAGCGCACTGCCAATACTAGTTGGAGCCAATGCAAACACAATATTTACTGTACAAAATTATCTTTTGGTAGACTTCATACTACATAGACTGGGACCCTCCAGCAGTGGGCACATTATCTAAATCTGGAACAAAATCTGATGCTAAGGGAGATTTTGCCATTGAGTTGGAGGGCTTGGTAGAGGCTGGACCTAATACAGGGTTTCTTGCAAAAGTGAAAAGAGCTGTTGATGGCAAAATCAAGTAAAGTTGTTACAAAAACTATAATTTACTATTATTAATTATTACTTGCAGCCAGTGCTTTTTCTCAATGGAGAGCACCAGTAACAAAGCACGCTTCATGGCTCAAATCAATAGCTCGTTCGGCAGTGGGGGGATGTCACTGGCATTGAATGATCTTCAATTTGCAGGGATGATTATGCACCTCAAAAGAGTACAAAAGGACCTGCCAATAAAGAAGGCTGCTACAATTATTGGAAGACAGCCATGCGGAACTGTTTGGGTGCTCGGAAAGAATCTGCAGGTATGTACAGTACAAAACGAAAAAAGCATCTATTTACAAACAATTTTCAGCATCAAAATATTTTCAGCATTCAACACGAAAAGTAATATGTATTGTTTGGCATGTTTGTACAGTTTCTGTTGCTCATGACAGAGCAACGCTAGCAACGTCAAACTCCCATCATCGAGTGTGTCAATGTATAAAGCAGCTTGAAATGTTGCACAATATTCTACACCATAGAATAATCGACATTGTACGGATATGCATTTTTCTAGCCAAAAATATCTCCTGGCTAGCCGTGTAGCAAAGGTTAATAGTTGAAATTCGAGTCTTATAAACCATTTCTAGGTGCTGACGAAGAGGTTTTTGCATTTACGTTTTCTGATTTTAAGAAAAACACTTACACATCCAAAATCATGGCTGATTTTGCAGTGACACCCATGCTTGTTTGTGCATAAAACAGCTATGTTCAGCGTGGGTCAACAAAATGCTTCGTCCGCACCTGCAAAATGTACTTAGCTTTGAGTAGGTTAGCCCATCTTGAACTAAAATTAATTATACAGGTGCAGATTCTTGGCTAGAAGCTAAGCAGACTAGAATTATCAGTGAATACATTATAACGAGGAAGTCCACGCCCCCACTGCACAGATGTGGTTGCCGACTAACGATATTCACAGTGTGCATAACTTGTGCGCACTAGTGGTACACCGTCACCTTAATAAGGTACTAGTGGTATACCGCCACAGTGTGCACAACTAGTGGCACTAGTGGTATACCGCCACCTTAAGGTAGCAGGCTAGAAACCTATACCATAGATAATACAGTACACTGTATTATCTATGGTATAATACAGTGTACTGTATTATACCATAGATACTATATAATACAGTCTATGGCATAATACAGTGTACTGTATTATCTAGATAATACAGTACACTGTATTATCTATGCCTATACTAATGATAACATCCCTCTTATTAAGCAAAACAGCATTGGTGCAGGCTGCCAGAAGCAGCTGCAATGCTATAAAATGCCTATGCATGCCGCAGCAAGCATGCATAGTCGACTCACTTGACAGCTGCATCACTACTAGCGTAATCACAACTACCCTCCCTTTCACATTCTCATCATTCCAATTAAAACAAAAGGAGGGTTCCTGACCCCTTGAGGAGATTGTTACAAGGAGTGGCCCTCCCTCCTATCTCCTTTAATTAAAGCAAATATTTTACTCGGATTCCCTGACAAGTAGGAAGTCCACATACCTATTATTAAGTCGGTTTAAATGGTTATAGCAGTAGGATCAATTTGACTTAGACTATATATACAGCTCAATGACACTGGCCAATCAAATTGGCTAGTTACATGGCTCTAAATCTCCTAGTATATATTATCCCGCGACACTATTTATAATTTTACCACCCGTAGTGGAATTCCGCCACTGTTGTCTATATAAGTTGGACACCACATAAAATCGGATCTACACGATTTAGAAACCTTCACGCCATTCCCATAGAGTCTTTGCTATCCTCGTACTCTATATAAATGGCGCTCGGTTTTAAAAATAGCATAAAAAATTATAGGTCCTTAGATGTTCTGTCTATAACTATATATTAGGTCATGTTGAGCACTCCCCATTGACTATATACACAAGCTTGCAGCGTTGTAACTATATGTATTATTTTCACTAAAGATTGATAGAAATGGTGACACCATAGATGACACAACGTCCAAGTTCATCTGGTTGGACAGAATGCTGCTGGGAGAGATCAGCAACACTGTTAAAACGGGGGTGTTGTGGTGACACTCCATGTTGTGTAGGTACTCGTTTAAAATCGTTGATTCTCAATTTTAAACGAGTACCTACACAACATGGAGTGTCACCACAACACCCCCGTTTTAACAGAGAATGTGCCATCACATGATCTTCTTCCCATGGTCCACCTCCCTCTAACACCATCACCTGTGAAGAAATTAATATTTCTTTGTAGCTGTGCATTAAAACACAACTACATCAATGCACTCTTAGTCATCGCTGGTGGCCTACTAGCTCTACACTACAAAGATGTAACTGAGGCATTTGCTGGGTGTCCCACAGTAGTCTGTGTGGGTCCTTCCGAGACAGGAAAATCAACCTCAATAAAGGCTGCTCTTTCTCTTTTTGGTAAGTGAAAAGATTATATAGTGAACATTCTATGTACCAAGTTGGCATGTACAGGATCACAAGGTGTGGGAGTATACGTAAAAGGAACCAACTCGTTCTTCTTAGAGCGAGCTGCCATATGCACATTACCGTATAGTATTGATGATCCACCACGGTCTAAAAGTGGCACATTGGATATCAATGACCTTATCATTGACCTGTACAACGGATTCAAAACAGCTAATCTCAGGAAGGGATCTTTGGAGCCGTTATCTACTCCTCTTATTGCCAGTAACTTCAACATTAGCAGTGACAACAGGTATATATCTGCACTAATTAGTTAGTAGTTCAAAGTGTCTTAAAACTTGAGCTAATTATGACACTATAAGATTTACTATATAGCACGCATGTCACCGACACGTTTACCTGTGTAAGGAAATCCACATGCATGCAAATTTGCTATTTCTTAGTATAATAAGCGTGGGCGACAAGACTATAGGCTGGTATTGTGACATTTTTACTTTTTGTTGTAGAATGAGACATGAGGACAATCATCGTAATCGTAGATGGCAATCGTAGATTAAAATATAATAGCAAAAGTACATGTTGTGGCTAAAACAGTACTGTGCTTTTAGAGTTAAATAACTTTCAAAATGCTGTTTAATACTATTCTGTTGCTATACCTGTCAATTCAGTTTGTTCTGTATAACGCTTTATCACTGGTAGTGCACTTTGGTCTGAATTCTACCTGGGACTGCTTCAAATGTGCATGTCTAATGGTACTAATCGCATGCATATAAATTATGTGCAGGAATGTATGTTGATTATTATCTTTATCTGCTTTTCATCAGGGTTGCATCTCGTGCAACTGTGATAAATTTTAAACTGCCACCTGTTGCCCCAGTCACTTGTGAAGAAGAAGAAGTATTCATTGAGCTTGAGCAGCTTATTTCAAGCGGTACACTCTCTTCTTCTATTGGTTGGGCCATTGCTCAGGGTAAAGCACTTTTATCACAACAAGGAAGGGATGAAGTACTGGAAATAAAGGAGAAATTGCGTGGAATCTATCACGGCCGATCTCTGCAAAATTGGGCACTACTTATGTTCTTTCTGAAGAGGGTAAGGTGTCATGTCTTGACTTGTATCACTTGTTTGTGATGTTATTATGGTCTGTTACTACCATAGCTATTAGTAGTGGGAGAGTCAGACTTGATGATAGAGGATATAATTGAGCAACTTAAGGATTCTAAGTCACCAGCTGTTGCAGAGATATGCAAATCTCCTTCAGACAACAGAGAAATAATAAATACTACCATTTCAGAGTTGATAACCGTGGCAATGAAACAGAATAGAACTGAGGTTAGTATTATACTTAGTATTATACTTCATATTTGAATAGAACTGAGGCAATGGATGTTTTGACGTGTACCTTGTTTGTACTTTGTTGGCCATATGCCATCTTTACGTCCTTGATTTCATTACCAGACTATAACAATGTGTGGTGTATATAGGTCCTTCAGTACATGCGGACTAACAATGATGTACTAGCAGTTGTGTTAGAAGATGTGGCATCTTTTCTAAGCCATACATGTACCGAAGTAAAGGAATGTGTTGTGGCCACTGATTCTGGCATATATAAAAATGTGGCACGTGACTTCCTTGTCCGTGGTGCTTCCACCACTACCATTTCACGAGGAGCATTGAAGACATCATATAAGAGGAAGTGTTGTGTTATAAAACTGAGCTGCCTTCCGCCTGACTTGCAGGCTCAACTCAAGAAAGGTATAATGTATTTACATAGTAGCATTATTTCATCTAGCATTTTAGCAAAATTGGTGGCCTATTTGAACAACATTCTTTTACACAATACTCATGTTTACATATAGTCACTGATCCAGATCATAACGTGGTTACAGATTGCAGTAGAGGTATGTTATAGAGTATAATGGTTCAGAATAATTATGTCACTGTGCATTACGAGGCAGTACAATTATATAGACACACAATAGTGAAGACTTAACTTGCATGCATAAATATAGTACACAATGCATGCATGTGTTTGCTTGTAAAATGCAGACTCACATCAGGAAGAGGATGTTGAAACAGGAGACACACCCAGTGAGGACATGATTGTGTGCATATACTATTATAGTACACATGTATTGTTTTGTAAAATGCAGACTCACATCAGGAAGAACACATAGAGGATGGCGAGACTATAGACACATGTAGTGAGGACATAATTGGTATACATACACTATTACTATAGTACACATGCATTTTTTTTAAATGTAGGTTCACAGGAAGAACCCCTAATGGCAAGAGACACATGTATTGAGGACATAATTGGTATAATTATACATACTATAGTACACATGTATTTTTTTGTAAATGTAGGTCCACAGGAAGAACCCCTAATGGCAAGAGACACCTGTATTGAGGACATAATTGGTATAATTATACATACTATAGCACACATGTATTTTTGGTAAAATGTAGGCTCACAAGAAGAATACATGGATGAAGCAGGAGACTCTCATACTTCCACACAGGTAACAGAGAGAGAGAAAGATGGAGGACCAGATGAAGTTGTAGGGAGAAAGATAGAGAAAGAGACAGAATCAGACAAAGTTAAAGAGAAAGAAGCCGAAGCCAGAGCAAGATCTCGCAAGCGTAAAGCTGTAGCTTCTCTCTCAATGAGGTCCACCAGGCGTAATACAAAGCTGCCCGGATGGAGCAAGGGTCTCAATTCTGAAAATCCTTTACAAAATTAATGTATTTGCTTACCTGACAGACTAGATCTGAAATCAATCATCACATTCAATGACAATTTTTTTGTGTTATGCAAGTATACCGTGACTGCATGAGCTATACACTGCATATCACAATCAGCAGGCATATAGACAGTGGGTTTGTTGCAGTCAAAACATGGAAAAAAATTATAATTATAGCCTGCCATTCCCATGCAGACGTTCAATGCATGTGTGAGATCAATACTCTGTGCATGATCTTGGCCATACTTACACAATGTAGTCTTGCGAGAAGAGAATCTAAGCCATATATGCAGTGTGCAGTAGGTATATAATGCACACAGTATGGCCAAAGTATAAATCATAACAAAATGTGATACATGCAAGTTCATTGAAATACATTCATGTGTGAGATCAATGCCATGTGTATGGTGGTGATCACTACATCATAGATAATACTATGGCAATACATGTATACATGTACTTGCGAGAAGAAAAAATCTAAGGACTTGCAGTGGCAGTGTCAGGACTTGTCACTGCCTGGCATGCATGCATGCAACAAAAGATCAGTACATTAGTTCCTTGCACTGCAAACTCATCATGGTTTATACCTGCAACAATCAATAGCTACACCAGGCCGCCCTGCATAATACTAAGCCGAGGTTATGCACCAGAGAAACTGTATGCACCGTAACTGTGGGAACCAGAGAAACTGTGGGAACTAGTGGAACAGTGGGAACCAGTGGAACTGTGGGAACCAGAGAAACTGTGGGAACCAGAGGAACTGTGGAATCATGAGGAACTGTGGAAACCAGAGGAACTGTGCATGGGAACTAGTGGAACTGTGGGAACCAGAGGAACTGAGGAACTGTGGGAACCAGAGGAACTGTGGGAACCAGTGGAACTGTGGGAACTATATATAGAACTGTGCATGGGAACCAGTGGAACTGTGGAAACCAGAGGAACTGTGGGAACCAGAGAAACTGAGGAACTGTGGGAACCAGAGAAACTGTGGGAACCAGAGGAACTGTGGGAACTATGGAACTGTGGGAACCAGAGAAACTGAGGAACTGTGGGAACCAGAGGAATTGTGGGAACTAGTGGAACTGTGGGAACCAGAGAAACTGAGGAACTGTGGGAGCCAGAGGAACTGTGGGAACCAGAGGAACTGTGGGAACTATAGAACTGTGGGAACCAGAGAAACTTAGGAACTGTGGGAACCAGAGAAACTATGAGGAACTGTAGAAACCAGAGAAACTGAGGGAACCAGAGGAACTGTGGGAACCAGAGAAACTGAGGAACTGTGGGAACCAGGGAAACTGAGGGAACCAGAGGAACTGTGGGAACCAGAGGAACTGCATGTGGGAACTATAGAACTGTGGGAACCAGAGAAACTGAGGAACAGTGGGAACCAGAGGAACTGAGGGAACTAGTGGAACTGTGGGAACCAGAGAAACTGAGGAACTGCATGTGGGAACCAGAGAAACTTTGGAACTGTGGGAACCAGAGAAACTGAGGAACTGTGGGAACCAGAGAAAGTGGGAACCAGAGGAACTGTGGGAACCAGAGGAACTGTGGGAACTAGTGGAACAGTGGGAACCAGAGAAACTGAGGGAACCAGAGAAACTTTGGAACTGTGGGAACCAGAGAAACTGAGGAACTGTGGGAACCAGAGGAACTGTGGGAACCAGAGGAACTGTGGGAACTAGTGGAACAGTGGGAACCAGAGAAACTGAGGAACTGTGGGAACCAGAGAAACTGAGGAACTGTGGGAACCAGAGGAACTGTGGGAACCAGAGGAACTGTGGGAACCAGAGGAACTGTGGGAACTAGTGGAACAGTGGGAACCAGAGAAACTGAGGAACTGTGGGAACCAGAGGAACTGTGGGAATCAGGGAAACTGAGGGAACCAGAGAAACTGTGGGAACCAGAGGAAATGTGGAAACCAGAGGAACTGTGGGAACCAGAGGAACTGCCTAGTGTGGGAACTATAGAACTGTGGGAACCAGCGAAACTGAGGAACTGTGGGAACCAGAGGAACTGTGGGAACTAGTGGAACTGTGGGAACCAGAGAAACTGAGGAACTGTGGGAACCAGAGAAACTGAGGAACTGTAGAAACCAGAGGAACTGTGGGAACTAGTGGAACTGAGGAACTGTGGAAACCAGAGGAACTGTAGAAACCAGAGGAACTGTGTGAACTAGAGGAACTGTGGGAACCAGAGGAACTGTGGGAACCAGTGGAACTGTGGGAACCAGTGGAACTGTGGGAACCAGAGGAACTGAGGAACTGTGGGAACCAGAGGAACTGTGGGAACCAGAGGAACTGTGGGAACCAGTGGAACTGTGGGAACCAGAGGAACTGTGGGAACCAGTGGAACTGTGGGAACCAGTGGAACTGTGGGAACCAGAGGAACTGTGGGAACCAGTGGAACTGTGGGAACCAGTGGAACTGTGGGAACCAGAGGAACTGTGGGAACCAGAGGAACTGTGGGAACCAGTGGAACTGTGGGAACCAGAGAAACTGAGGAACTGTGGGAACTTGTGGAACTGTGGGAACCAGAGGAACTGAGGGAACCAGAGGAACTGTGGGAACCAGAGGAACTGTGGGAACCAGAGGAACTGAGGGAACCAGAGGAACTGTGGGAACCATAGGAACTGTGGGAACCAGAGGAACTGTGGGAACCAGAGGAACTGTGGGAACCGTGGAACTGTGAGAACCAGAGGCACTGTGGGAACGAGTGGAACTGTGGAAACCAGTGGAACTGTGGGAACCAGAGAAACTCGGTGGGAACGAGTGGAACTGTGGAAACCAGTGGAACTGTGGGAACCAGAGGAACAGTAGTAGCATGCAAATTACACCCACACTTTTAATTAGCTATTTGGTGACAGCTTATATGGTTCATAACCCGCAGCTGTATCAGATGATTTTTTCGCTGGTCTTACCTCAAGCTCATCGTTGACTCCGCCCACTAACAGACTGACCACGCCCACCACAACCAGCACATCATCTGGACTAGATATCTCATCATTAGCTACCACTCGCCAGACCACGAGTTATCAGACCCCGCCCATGACATGCCCTCAAGCGAACTACCAAGCACCATCACTACCTCTCCAACCAACACCTCTAGTAGGAGGAGGAGGAGGAATGAGCTCAGTATCTCTCCAGCCCACACCAGCAGCAGCAGCAGCAGCTAGTATACTGACACCAGCAGTAGCAGTACGGACAAGCTGGTCACCATCTGCAATGAGAGGGGGAATGAACTCAGCACCATCTCTACAACCAACAGCAGCATCGAGTGGAGTGTGGTCATCATCTACAGCACCTCTTCAACAAACTATGATGACTCCAACACCAGCAGCAGGAGGAGGGACTAGCTGGTCACCAGCTGTAGTGAGAGGTGGAATGAACTCAGCACCATCTCTACAACCAACAGCATCATCGAGTGGAGTGTGGTCATCATCTACAGCACCTCTTCAACAAACTATGATGACTCCAACACCAGCAGCAGGAGGAGGGACTAGCTGGTCACCAGCTGTAGTGAGAGGTGGAATGAACTCAGTACCATCTCTACAACCAACAGCAGCATCGAGTGGAGTGTGGTCATCATCTACAGCACCTCTTCAACAAACTATGATGACTCCAACACCAGCAGCAGGAGGAGGGACAAGTTGGTCACCTGCTGTAAGAGGAGAAGGAATGAGCTCGGTCTCTCTTCAGCCGACACTAGCCCCAGCAATGGGAGGAGCAGGAGGAGGGGCTAGCTGGTCATCATCACCTAGTCTGGTTCCACTCCAACCATCACCAGCAGCTGCACCATCAGTCGGAGGAGGAGGAATGAACCTACACTCATCATCAGGTGCAGCAGGACCATCATCAGCTCCATCACTCCAGCCTCCTCTACTGACATCAGTAGGACCAGGAGGTTCATTATTAGCTGCATCATCAGTGTAGCGTTTGGGGGTTCGATAGTTAGAAAGTCTTTATTAGAAAGGCAGCAATAGAAGAATAGAATAGAGTAAAATCGAATAATCGAATAATACAAATGAGTAAGACACGATTCCTTTTACATTCACTCATTGAGTTACAGCCTTTTTCAGGTCGCTTGTCGCGTTGCGAGTACGAATTGATAATAATTTCACGTGACCAGCGCATGACGTGACTGGGAGGGGCTATCAATCCAGCTATCATCAAAATGTCGTTTGTACACACGGAGGGATATTCTGACGATCTACGGTGGCGGATTGTGTGGATGAAGAAAGTTCATGGTATGGCAGTAGCAGACATCGCCACGACCTTCCTAGTAAGCGAACGGACTGTGCAGCGATACATAGAAAGATTTGAGCAAACGGGGAATGTGTCTCG
Organism: Haliclona indistincta; assembly: GCA_964017065.1. Classification (NCBI taxonomy): domain Eukaryota; kingdom Metazoa; phylum Porifera; class Demospongiae; order Haplosclerida; family Chalinidae; genus Haliclona; species Haliclona indistincta. The sequence continues at coordinate 483,949 of OZ024788.1, read as the reverse complement.
TTTTGTCAAAAAGGACGGTCCTAACCGGTTGCTGGATGAACTTGATGAAGCAGTTCTTGTGCAGCTGATACTGGATAAGCCAGGAGTGTACCTCAATGAACTCCAGCATGCATTGGCGGCGACTAATCGGGTTGAAGCAGGCACTGCTACAATATGGCGGACGCTACTAAGGCTAGGATTTACTCATAAGAAGATAAAACATCTACCTATGCAGAGGAGTGACGAAGCTAGAGTAGAATTCATGGCTGAAATTTCTGCATATGATCCAGCAATGTTGGTATGGTTGGATGAAACAGGGTCTGACAAACGGAATGCAGTTAGAGAGTATGGGTATGCTCTCCGAGGCATGACTCCACGAGACTATACCTTTAAGTCGTGGGGTAAACGCTATACTTGCATAGCTTCAATGTCAGTTACTGGGTTAGAAGATGTCTACATAACGGAGGGAAATGTTGATGGAGAGAGCTTTGTAGAGTATGTCCGGCGTAGCTTGCTGCCCACGCTGATGCCTTTTAATGGTATAAATCCAAAATCAGTTGTCATCATGGATAACGCGTCAATCCATCATGTTGATGAAGTCATTTCTACTATAGAAGCAATTGGTGCAATAGTTAAATTCTTACCAACATACAGTCCTGACCTGAATCCAGTTGAAGAGGTTTTTTCAGAAGTGAAGCATTGGATTAAGTCAAATGACATCATATTTCAGAGTTCACAGAACCCTCGTGTCTTACTAGCGACAGCATTTAGTCTAGTTAGCCAGGAAAATTGTCTATCGTACATAAGGGATTCAGGATACATTAATTGATTATTAATTTTTGTGTGCTTAATCATCATAGCATGAATGTTTATTGTCAACAATTAATGCAGTGACAGAGTACAATAGATCAAGCACTACTTAGCTATTGAATTGATTCTTTGACACTTTCAGCTGCTGAAGAATCAATTCTTTCTCCTCGACATATTCACTATCAGTTAGTGCTCCTGCTTCCAAAAGTGAATGTAGTTCTCTCAGCTGCTGTATGTATTTACTCCTCAATTCTGCTACTTTGTAAGGTGATGACGATGGCATAGATGATGTTGTTTTTGTAGGTGTAGTAGGATTGGGGGAAGTGTTCTGTTTAGAAAATACTGATGCTATTGATGATGCCATTTCTGTGAACGCTTCTGTGAGTGGAGATTGTGCTGGCTTCCCTTGCTTCACTCGTGTAAACATAGGTGCACAAGGAGCATCATCGAAGGACTTGTGTGTTCCAACATCGAGCATTTCCGCCCAAAGACGATACTGAATACTTGTAAACTTGTCCTGATGCTTCTTTTTTAACTCTTCAATGTGTGTTTCAATCCTGGCGTTCTTTTCTTTTAGAGCGCTTGTTCCTTTCTTTTTCTTCTTTTTCTTTCGTTCAGCGGCATAACTATCATCGTCAGAGTCAGATGAACACCGTAAAGCTGAAGGTAAAGGCATGGATCGCTTATTGGCGCGTGTAGCCTTGACAGCGCCGTCACACCACAACTCACAAGACCCTTTCTCGATGTTACGCCACACTTCAACAAGATCTTCATCTGAATGGATACAAACTTTGGTAGTCCCTCTCATATATCCTACATCGAACGGCTGATCTGCAGGAACAATTCCGGGGCCAAGCTGATTCACTATCTTGTTTCTTAGCCGGTCAATAGATGAAAGATCAAGACGCGAAATACTTCTTAGCACGAAAATTTTCATGTCAGACTTTCTAGCGGAATAGAAAACACGACAGGATGTACTGAACAGTGGCGTTGCCATACTGCCTTCAGCAGGCGTACTAGTTGAGCTCTGTTCCATGGCCCACGTGGCGTAGTGTATAGACGTTTGAGGGCGTTGGCATGGCGTGCACATGCATGGGCGTCACGTTGACTCACGTGATTATTACACATTGTAACTCATAGTGCGCGACAAGCGACCTGAAAAAGGCTGTAGTAATAGTGGGACTATAATGCATTAGTTAGCACTTATTAATGTAACATAACACCACATCTCCCTATCTAAAAGTCATTGTCCGATGAGAGGAGCGAAGTGCTGTCTAGGGGCAGGGATGCGGTTACTCCGACGAGGTTGTGGAGGTGTTTGCGGATTAGAGATTGGTGATTTGTCCTGTTCTCTTTCAGTCTGAGTATCCTGTTCTTCAGTCTGAGTTTCTTGTTCTTCAATCTGAGTTTCCTGTCCTTCAACTCTGGTTTGTGGAAGTTTGATGATATCCTTCCTGTTCCTTCTAAGTTCTGATCCATCTTCAGTTGTAACGACTAGTGATCTTGGTGCTACTCCTGATTGAATGGTTCCTTCCTTCTACCTTGTTGGGATCCATACTCTGTCTCCTGATTTCAAGACTGGTAGAGTTCTGGCTCCATGATGACTGTCAAAGTTCTTCTTCTGTCTTTGCTTCATCTTCTGGTCTCTGGTTCGGACTTCTTCTTGGTCTGGCACTCGGGGAAGTCTTTGTGTTCTTGTAGTAGGGATAGTTGTCCTCAATGTCCGGCTCATGAGTAGTTCTGAGGGGCTATATCTTCCTCCTTGGATTGGGGTTGAGTGGTAGTTCAGCAGTGCAAGATGGGGATCTTGGTTCTTCACTAGCAATTCCTTGACTGTACGTACGGCTCTCTCTGCTTCTCCGTTTGCTTGAGGATAGTAAGGACTGCTGGTCTTGTGCTCGAATTGGTAGTCCTGGGAGAACTTCTCGTATTCTTCAGCTGAGTATTGAGGTCCGTTGTCAGAGAAAACAACTTCAGGGATGCATGCCGTGTCTTGCGAAGATTGTTTTCGTCCTATTGATGACTTCAGTTGCAGTTGTTCTGTTTAGCTTGACGACTTCAATAAATCGAGAATAGTAGTCCACAATGAGTAGGTAGTTGTTGTTCTTCCATTCAAAGAGATCGGTACCAACTTTCTGCCACGGTAGTTCCGGTAGCTCAGATGGTATGAGTGATTCAGCTCTCTGGTGCTGCTCTTTGCAACAGATCTCACAGTTCTTGACAAGTTCCTCTAGTTGAGTCGACAGACCTGGCCACCATACTGACTGTCTAGCCCTGTCGCGGCATTTGGTGATTCCTTGGTGTGCCATGTGAATCTTGGTCAATATTTCTTGTTGTAGAGACTGGGGAATAACGATACGACACCCTCTCATCAACAGTCCATCTTCAACTGAGAACTCTTCTGCAAGGGGTATTTATGGCTTCACTGAACCTGGTGCTGACTTCTTGTCGGGCCATGCCGAAGAGAGGCAATAGCTGGTGACTAACTTGCATGTCTCATCTTGTTGTTGGCAATCTCTGATCTGCTTGATCCTGTTCTCTGTGGCTGGCAGGCTCTGCATTACCATTTGAACGAAGGCATCTGCTTCTTGATGTAGGAGATCGCTATCTGGATCTGTAGAATCCTGGGATGGAGATCGGGAGAGTGCATCAGCTATGATCAGTTCCTTTCCTGGCCTGTGAGCAATAGTGAATGAGAAGCGCATCATTCGAAGACGATAACGCTGTACTCGAATAGGGATCTGTTCCAGCTCCTTGGTACTGAACAGTGGTACAAGAGGTTTGTGATCGGTCCAAATGTGAAATGGTAGTCCGATCAAGTAGTCAGAGAGACGTTCGCATGCCCAGGTGAAGGCCAACGCTTCTTTCTCAATTTGCGCGTATCTCTGCTCTGTTGGGGTCAGTGATCTGGAGATGTACGCCACTGGTTTGTACTCTCCATCTGAATTCTTTTGTTTCAGGACAGCACCGAGACCAAAAGAGGATGCATCTGCTCAGCTGAGACCGCAGTCTCGAGGTTAGGGTCAAAGAGAGTGAGTACCGGGCTGAGAGTGAGTAGCTGTTTTGTTTTGTCGAAGGCAGTCTGCTGGTTCTCAGTCCACGTCCACAGTCTGTTCTTCACAAGTAGCTCTCTTAACGGTTGAGTAGTCTCTGCAAGATTCGGAACAAACTTAGCGAGATGGTTTACCATTCCTAGGTATCTCCTGACATCTCCAGTGTTTGTCGGTTGAGGGAACTCGGTGATTGCTTTGACTTTCTCCGGGTCTGGGCTGATTCCTGATCTTCCTACCACATGGCCTAAGAATGTTAGTGATGTCTTGGCGAACTGGCATTTCTTTTCATTCAGGGTCATTCCTGCTGTTTGAAGACGGTTGAGCACATCTCGTAGGCGAGCATCATGTTCTTCTCGTGTAGATCCATGTACTAGCACATCGTCCATCATACACACTACTCCTGGTAAGCCTGTTAGAATTTCAGACATTCTTCTTTGAAAATGTTCAGGAGCGGAAGAGATTCCGAAGGGTAGGCGGTTGAAACAATATCGACCAAAGGGAGTGATGAATGTCGTCAGCTTGGCTGAGTCAGGTGAGAGAGGGATCTGCCAGAATCCAGAGTTGGCATCTAGTTTGCTCAGGACAGTAGCTCCAGCGAGTTGTGCAAGTACTTGGTCCACTGCTGGCAAGGGATGTCTTTCACGACGTACACTTTGGTTGAGTCTGGTTAGGTCTACACAGATTCGTACTTTGCCATCAGATTTTGGGACTACCACCATTCCAGAACACCAGTCAGTTGGTTCTTGGATTTTCGAGATCACTCCTAGAGTCTCCATTCGTTCCAGCTCTTGCTTGACTGCTCACATGAGTGGTACTGCAACACGTCTCGGAGTTGACAAGGCAAATGGTTTGGCTCCAGGATCCAGCTGAATAGTGTACTCTCCTTCCAGCTTCCCTAGTCCTGTGAACAGCTTCGGGAACTCAGTGGTTGGCTCTAGAGTGGGTAGCTCACTGACGGCGGCAACACGAGAAACAAGGTTTAGCTGCTCTATGGCTGGTCGACCCAAGAGTGATTTGGTCAAGCCTCTCACCACGTACACGCTTTCTTGTGCTTGTTGAGTTTGGCTCTCCAGCTTCGCCTTCAACATTCCTTTGACTGAGAGTGAGTGTGTGTCTGGGCACTTCAGGTTTCGGTTGGAGGGAAGTAATCGTGGCTTGCCAATGTCTTTCCAGACTCGTTCAGGAATTGCAGTGACATCAGCTCCGGTGTCGATGCAGAATAGAACAGGGTGATCGTTGAGTTGTAGTGTCACGTTCCATCGATCTCTACTGGTGTCTGTCAGGGCTCCTAGAAAACCATCTTCTTTAGGCTCTTTTTCTTCGACAGTAGCAACTTGTGCAGTAGAACGGCATACAGTTTGGTAGTGTCCTTTCTTCTTACACTTTCTGCAGTTAGCTTCTCTTGCTGGACAGTGCTGTCGATCATGTTTAGGTGATTTGCCACACCATGGACACTGTGTAGGTTGACGAGGTCCCTTGGAGTCTTGCTGTGACTTGCCCGTAGTGATCTTCTTTCCTCTGGGTAGGTGTTTTCCTTTGTGTACTGCTGAGACGCTGCTGTCTTTTGTTGCACCTCTTAAAGTAGCTTGCTGCTTTCTAACAGTTTCATCTTGTCTGGCTTGTGTGACTGCTGAGTCCAGTGTGAGTTTCCGGTCCAGTTGAAGTTTCTCTGATAACTTGGCATTGGCGAGACCCACGACGATTCTGTCACGTACCATCTGATCACGGAGATCTCCATAGTCGCAATACTCGACGAGTGTGTGTAACGCTGTTATGAATTCTTCCACTGGTTCTCCTGGTTCCTGCTTTCTTGAATTGAAGAGAGCACGTTCGTAGATGACGTTTCTTCGAGGAATGAAATAGTCGTCTAGCTTCTTCTTGACAGTGGCGTAGTCTTCTCTTTCTCCCTCAGCATACTTGAATGACTGGAGGATGTCATCAGCTCTGTCGCCCATACAGTACAAGAGCATGTTTAGTTGCGCGTTGTCTTCTTCCTCGTTCAGTTTGGAAGCGATCCGAAACCTCTCGAACCGTCTTATCCATCTTGACCACTCTTCTGGTTTACTAAATGGAAATGGTTCCGGTGGAGTAACTCCTACTTTTGCTGCCATCGTTCAGTGTAGTAGAGTAACTGTCTTAGAGTAGAGAGGTAGGGCTTCGCCGTCCCGCAGTGGAGGAGTAGAACTTCGGCTTTTCGCAGTGGAGAGAGAGAGCTTCGCCGTCCCGCAGTAGAGGGGTAGAACTTCGGCGTCTTGCAGTAGAGAGATAGAGCTTCGCCGTCAGAAGAATTGCTCCGGGTGAGCCGAGAGCACTAGGAGAACTTCGCTGCCGTGGAATAGATTTGCTCCGGGTGAGCCGAGAGCACCGCTGCCACCATGTAGCGTTCGGGGGTTCGATAGTTAGAAAGTCTTTATTAGAAAGGCAGCAATAGAAGAATAGAATAGAGTAAAATCGAATAATCGAATAATACAAATGAGTAAGACACGAGTCCTTTTACATTCACTCATTGAGTTAGTAATAGTGGGACTATAATGCATTAGTTAGCACTTATTAATGTAACATAACACCACAATCAGTTGGTACTGGAATGGGCTGGTCCTCATCTATACTGAACCCAGTGGGTGTGTCTAGCCCCGCCCCTTATTCTACTAGTGTCCTACGTCCTTCAACCAACCAAGTCATCAATGATTAGCTCAAGTGCTGTACCCACTAGCCAGCAGACGTTCCCTAGGCAACCAGCTCTAGGAGACGACCCATTTGCTGACAATACTAACAGCTTATTACAATAGAGCTTTTGATGATGGATTATCACAATGTTCTTTTTATACAATAGCCAGGCAACATCAAAAATGATAACATTGTGATAGTTTCAAGCTGCAATAACTTAACTACTACGGCAAACAATGCTGTATCAACAATCTGACTGCTGCTATCAAGCATATCATCGTTTCTACAATCCAGGAAACTGTTAAATGTCAATTTTTCAAAAAGTGCGTTGCTTTTGCCGCCGCGGTGGTTTTTGAAAATCGACGCCTGTCAGTTGAAAAAGTGTCTAATAATTTCCTGGATAGTAGAAACGATACATCTGACTAGTCAGGCCTGACTAACATCTGACCTGGTCCAGTAGTGAACTGGTTCCTGCAGACTGACCGCTAGACCATTATATACACGACACACGGTGCTCACGTGATGTGAATAAAAAGGATATGGCGGTGGACGTGGCTGGTGGTCCCGCTGCTGAACCAGAGGCTTTAAAACACTTGTTCAGTTACTTAGTGAACAGCATTGACACTGCTGCTCTCCTCCCGGCCGCTCTGAGCAGAGATCTCATAACAGATCGACAGAGAGCGGAATGCTCCAACGAGACTGACTCGGTATACCAGAGGGCAGAGAAGTTCCTCAGCTACCTCCAGCGAGCTGTGAACAGAGACTACTATAATTACCACCTTTTTGTTTCGATCCTGAAAGAAACCAACCAAGCACAGATCGCGTCTCGTCTTCGTGGTTAGCAGTAACTATCCTGCGCTAGCTGGAGAGTGTTGATCGTTGCTGTTTCTCTCTGTTTAGATGAACTGACACACTCGATCAAGTCTATGCAGCAGCCATCAGCCTCAAGCAGCACTGATGAAGGTATGTAACATTCATTATAACCAGAGGGCCTGTTCATGTTTGCTACTCAGGAGAGGAGGTATTTGTACCTGATCAGCTACTAGAGGAACTGGGTGACCTGCGTATTGGTTATGCTAAACTACTGTACAATTACGAAAAGCAGCTTCATAGCAGTCCTGAGGCACAAGAGGAGTTTGTCAAGTTCCTGCCACGACTGTTTCACAGAGCAGTTGGTGATCACAGCTTCCAGTCACACTTCAACACTCTCGTAGAGGAGGAAGTATCGCTCTTTAACATATTTTATTTGAAAGGAATCTGCTCCATATTTCCTGAAGATGTCCGGTAAGGATTCTGTGCTGTGGGTCACATTCACTTGCTTGTTCTCTCTCATGCAGTGCCACCACTAGACAGCTTGTAGACGAGTATGAACAGCAGCGCCAGCATTTTATGGCCAGTGCTACTGTGAGCCAGTTCAAACAACTATTTCCAGCAACTGCCACATCCTCTAAACTGTCGTCAGGGAAAGTCACTTTCACACTAAAGCTAGAGAATGACTGGGGTAGTGACACTCTTCAAGATCTGACCAAGCTGGTCAATAAGTTTGGTGTTTCTGGTAGCCATCTCCATCTCTCTAAAGTTGAAGATGGTTGCATCGCAGTCACCTGGCTGTGTTCTACTAGTGAAGTCAAGCAGCTGAAGATGGCCATATTAGAAGCCACTGGTTCACTCCAGACCATGGGAGTGCTACAGGTATTCATTGGAGAGGAGGAGCTTGTGTTGGAATGCTCTGTCACAGGTAGTGTGTGCCATCATGATAGGCAGTGTGTTTGTGTGACCATGATACAGCTGTTATAATGTGGTTCATCTGTTCTACAGCAGCAGCAGCAGTCAAGCAACTGGAGGGACCAAGTGACTTACCTCAGACTAGCAGTACTGTATTAGAGCAGAGTCCGCTCATAATGTCATCTCCTCCCACACCAGCTAGCACAGGTAAACACATAATCTGTAGCATGCCATGGGGTGTGGCTAGACACACAGTCACCTTCTTACATATACACTGTATAACGGGTAATTTTTGCAGGGTTAAATTTGTAAAAATAACAAAAAATTTGATGAAATGTATGGCGTTGATCTGTATGCCGGCCAGGGCTTGTTTAAGTTCACCTAAAATTAAGCTAAAGCACTCGATTCACAAACATTTAGCCCACGAGAATTGCCCGGTATGCGATCATACGATTAGTTATGCTGCCGGGACTATATAGTTAACTCAACAAGTAAAGTAAAAAATCTTTAATAAAAAAACTGAAGTGTAGGGATGACTCTTGTAAAAGGAAAGGAACAAGATGGGATGATGCTTGCAAAAGTAAAGGAACAAGATGGAATAATGCTTGCAAATGTAAAAGTCCCAAGTATCCCTACATCAGCGGCTTGCTGCGACGACGTGCTACTGACAAATGCGGAATCCTCTTCCTATACCTTTTACAACCGTCAATTACTTCATCACACTGCGTCCTTTAAACACAGCTATACCTGGAGCTTATTCACAACTGTCAACTACTTCATCGGACTGCATCCTCCAAACACAGCTACCTGCAGCTTATTTAGAACGAACTGTCAACTACTTCTTCGGACTGCGTCCTCCTAAAACACAGATACCTCTAGTTATTCACAACCGTCAATTACTTCATCGGACTGCGTCCTCCAAACACAGATACCTCTAGTTATTTACAACCGTCAATTACTCCATCGGACTGCGTCCTCCTTCAAGCCGCTGATGTAGGGATACTTGGGACTTTTACATTTGCAAGCATTATTCCATCTTGTTCCTTTACTTTTGCAAGCATCATCCCATCTTGTTCCTTTCCTTTTTCAAGAGTCATCCCTACACTTTTCAGTTTTTTTATTAAAGATTTTTTACTTTACTTGTTCCTGTTACTTTTTTGATCACTATCGGTTTGAACTTATTAGTTGTATTCTATGTTAGATGTTATTTCATTTTTACAACTCTGTGAGCAGTATATAGATACTAGTCTAGCAGAGATGTGAACGTGCACAGCCTCTTGAGAGTAAGGAGTGCGGTTTCAGTGAATGTTTAATATTACCAATCACAAGAATAAGAGTCATTCAATGAAAGGTTTAAAATAGTTAAAGAGGTTGGGGACGCAGACAGCATAATGTCAAGTCCAGGTATGATTTGACAACATGATACTTGTTAGTATTGTAATGGATGAAGAAGAGACTAGCACTAGTACTGACAAGTCATGATGCTGCGAGCCTAAATAGTAGGAGCACGCCTAGTAGAATCTTGTTGATGTCAATATCACACTCACAGAGGCTTCTAGTCCTTTACAACTTACGCTGCGTGGTGTATGAACCTTACTGTGCGTAGAATCTTGCCGCCGGTAAGCAGGCAGGCTACAAGGAATACTCAAGTTGTTCACGTCTGTGTAAGTCAGCTTTAACCCACCATCTGAAGCTTTAAGGGTGCAGTGTCACGCCCACGCATGTATTTTTGGCTGGTTGCTAGGGGACTGTATCTCAGAAACTACTGCTGATATTCCAAGAAACCAAAGACCTATGTTATAAGACTGGTGTAGGCTATACACCTTGCAAATTATGAGCGCTGAAAGTGCCAGACGGAAACGTGACGGGCGCGGCTAGATGAAACGCTTAGGCTAATAAAACTTTCGTTCACTCAGGCAGTAGAACTTCAGATTTGGGATATATACGTACTTCAACAAGGCGAAGGCAGTAACATAGAGCTTTTTCGTGTATTGTGCTTGAAAGTGCGATTATGAGCTGCTTACCTCGTGGTTTTCCTACTCAGAGGGTGTTTATTAAGAAAAACTCTACGTTAAGGTCTTTATCTGGTCGCTAATAGTCATATATCCAAGTTTGGGTCTATTCTGAAGGCCACAGACAGAGTTTTATTGAGGAATGTATTGTTCGTGATCTTGCCTGGCTACTGTCACTTATTAGTATTGTTAATATGCTTGTACAAACAGTGAATATCATTTGTGGTGTGTAACAATGTCCAACTTGTACATTCCTGAATAAGATAATGGTTGTTAGGGTCTGCACCCTTAACGAACAGATCAGTGTTATTAACCCTCGGCGCATGCGCGAGGGTTACGGTACTTGGTTTGCAACAAGAGTATATAATCTTACCAAGAGTATCGAACGCCAATTGCCCCTGTAGAAACACTCTCGGGAAAGTAACATCCAGTGACGCAGTTATGTAGGCGTAGCCTGATAGTCCACGTCACACGCGCAGGCTCATGCATGCACTCGCGGCAGCTGTGGGCGACGATATCATGGATGCATCGGAAGATATCTTTTTAGAAGACGTAGGAGCGGAAGTGGATGTAAATCCTGACGAAGTGGCTAATGTAGAGATCAAAAAGAAGAAGAGGAAAAGTATGCTATTGAAAAAAGGCGAGAGAGAAGAAATATTGAAGATGTTGTCGGGGCTACAGGACTGGCCTGGTGTTGCACAAGCCGTAGTAAGCACTGTCTCTAGTGAACATCATATGCGCATTTTTAAGGACAGAGGAAACTTTTGGGAGTTGTTGAAAAGTGATAAAATGTTTGTCGGTTTAGTGAAACAACTCGTTCTCTTGTTCGTCAGAATATATCAGTTGTGCCAGACAGGGAGGGACAAGTACAGTAGATTTCAGGTGGAGTGGCACAAACAATGCAGTTCACTGTTACAAGACCAGTGCCTTCAAAAAGAGCTGCTAGAGATTCACCATGCAGCAATGGCTCAGTTATTGTGCAAAATGTGAAGCCGATAGAGCTGTCTCGAATCCAGTAATGGTAGCTGTGTGCTCAGCAGTGTTCGACTACCTAATGTATAAAATCAACCAACACCAGAAGGAAAAAGCCAAAACATCTGATTCTCTTTTGCTGCCAGAACAGGAAAAAGGAGTTTACTACAGGTTTGGTGGTGCAGCATTGTCATCAATGTTGCATCAAAGATATAATAAACTTAAGCCTGATATGCCTGAATCAGACAGGGAGATGTTAAAAAAGGAGATCTCTATTTTGAAGACCATTAACTGCACAGATAAAGATCATGTACCCGAATATCTGCAGTACAGAGACATGGGCTACATGTACTTTCCGGCTGTTCGATATATTCCATTTATTATGCACGTAGATCAATGTGTCCTTGAACATACAAATGAGAAGTCGCTACGGGAACACGGTTCATCACTTGTGGGAGTAGTGACTGCACATCTACGCCAAAATAAGAATCTTGAGAAGGAATTTATCACTTTACTTACAGAATTATATTCACAAAACAAAGAAGTAGTACAGAGAATCTATTTAGAATTTACTCGTAAACTATGCAACACCAGGATACAAGAGTTCCTTGATGTCTATCGCCAGCTAGCTGCTAAAAAAGAAGATGGAAAACATACTTTGTCAGGACAGAATCTGAGAGACAAATTGTTAACATACCATACAAGCTCAAAATCACAGTGAACTCTATTCAGATAATACTTGGTCATGATTACTTGTCTTGCTTCTGTTGTACTTCTTTTTTTCTAATGGTGCTATGGGAATAGACAACTCTTGATCTCTGTAGAATAGGCCACTGTGGTGCACTGCCTGTTTAGCTAGATACTTAGATCTGCATGTAGCATAGTTAGCAGCATCAAGCTTGCTGCCCGACATGTGCTTGTATTACCCGAACAACGACTCCACTGCACTTCCTGATACTCGCAAAGGTGACAAAAAATATCCCGGGTAGCACTCCAGGAAGTATTTTGTTAACTCAGTGAACCCGTACACATCAATTCTCAGATTGTCCCATGCTGAAATTAATGAAAAGTTAATTACAGATGCTCCTAATACATTTCTTACTTTGCCATGAAAGAAATTTCTTTTGGCAGTTTTCAGTTGCACAAAATGAAGAATCTGTGTGCAGACAATCACCATTGTAGCATTACAATTGTTCAACATCAAACCTTCAGCATAGATTCCATCCAACCATGTAGAGAAAAACTTGAACCCCTCTGTAATGTTTGTAACAACACGACTGTCAGGAGATGTCACCTTATCGTGACTTAAAAGCCCTCGCTCAAATATTTTGTTGCATGCCTCAAGAAATTTTAATGTCAGTTTAGCACTGGCACTATCTGCAGGTGGAGGAGTTTGATTGCAGTACATATATAACTCAGACAATACCTCCTCTTGCTGTTAATAAATGAATACAATAATAAAATTGTACAGATATACGCATGCATATATATACCTGCATGATCTTTGCAGGTGCCACATTCAATTTTGTCCATGAATCTCGAACTATGTGGCTTTCTCTAAGCTTCGGCACCATCCTGGCATGTCCAGTTTTCTTTTTATCACACTCTCTTATCCACATCTTGTAGATGTCCTTCCATCCAAAGACAATGCCATGTCGCTGGAATAATTTGGTTCCGTTATCACGGGAAGAATGTAGGGCATTGATCATGTTTTTCAGCTGGAAGTATAATAATCACGCATGGCATTGCATGTACATTAATAATAATCGTAATCTAGCTCACTTGATGGCTAGGGCATATTACCCAGAAAATCTTCTTGCCGGGTTCAAATGGGTTGGGAAAATAGGGTTCCACTCTGTGACGGTCAGCAGATCCTTAATTCCACACAGTCGATACCATATGCTCCAGATGTTTCACATGTGGACTTGAGTGCAGAAATGTTAGCACTTGCCCCATCACAGACTAACGCAGAGGTATGAAATGAGTAGAGATAGAAGAGTCTCAGAGTCTGAAACACACAAGCTAGAATGAACTTGGACTCCAGTGTGCCACTGCTGGTAAAATATGGACCCACAACATCAAATGAGCTAGTGAGATCCCTCCATAGAAATTGAAGAATGTAGCTTGTCTGTTCACTAGCAGTTTTTTCATCTACTAGCTTGTAAGCATCATGCAGTGATGACATCTCTTCAGGGCTCATGGCCAAACCGATTACTCTTTGACTCCTCGAATTCCACATCAGCCTTGATATCACTTTCACCTCGTCAAATATCAGTGCGCCACATCCTTTTGGTTCCATCTTGTTATCCACCGCACACTTTTGCTTGAATGATTCAAACCTCTCTGCTTCTTTTGCCATGCGTTCATGACTACTTCCTGCATACAATAGAATGCACGTATAATACATGCTATCAAAATAATAGAATTATAGTTTACCGCAATCTTCAAGAAAGGCACCTGTGTACGCCTGTAAAGTAGAACGTGATGGCAACTGGAGTATGCCAAAGTTCTTGAGGGCACCATAAGCTGATGGACTACGGCAATAGACAGCAAGAGCTAGTCTAATGGTTACTGCACTCCATCTATTTGTCCGTTTGCCCACACCTGTAAATAATTATAACAAATCACATGTCAGTATAATACATGCACTGCATGCCACAGGGAAATTTACAATTATCCTGTTGATCTTGAACAAAATCATCTCTCATCTTCATCTTGTCCATCTCCCAAATCTCACGAACAGCACCTGCTCCACTACTATAATAATTATATATCAATGTAATCATAAGTATAGATTGTTGTGATCAATGACACACCTATCAGCCTCCTTCAAAATACTTTCAACCTCATCATCTCCATTTTGGTCAATGGCCTCCATCAGCTTTATAAGCTCATTGTGCTGCTCATCATCCAGCGTCAACTCAGTATGTGAGTACTTTTGCAGTTGAGTGCGATCTTTGGCACGTTCACGCTGAGTGTTCTCCTTTCTCTTCTGTTGACTAGTGGGAGACATGTACTTCAATGGACAGTGTGATGATGGTTGTTGGCGCTTGACTTTATCCGAGGAAGAGACTGCAGACTTCAGTCGCTGATTTAGGTCACTGACTAGACGCTTGCAAGAACTACACTGCACACAATCTAACTCTCTTTCCACGATACTTGAATTCTTGGGCAGCGTGTGATAAAGCAGGCAACCACTAGAATCGATTCTTTCAAAGGGATGCTCCATACGACGAACTTGTTTGAGATCATATCGAATCTTTGAAAAATACGTCGACTGATATACAGTAGGATCTATTCCTGGACAGAACTTGAATTCACCTTTTGAATTTGCCATCATTTCACACAGACCAAGAAATTCATCAACTGACTGCAGTTTTCCACTTGTTTTGGTCCTTAGTAGTATTTGAAAGAAAAAACTTCTGTCTTCATGGACTACTACTCTCGTGCGTGAGATGGAGCCTGCTGGAGGATGCCAGTGACAAACCTTGCAGCCAACAATTACGTGAGCACCCTTTGTAACTGTACGACCGACATCAAACTGCAGCTTGGAATCGTACTTAGCCTGCCCTGCAACTGCTAGACTACTGACCGAAATACGACTAGCGTCTGCGCTCGATGACTGAGGTGGCATTCGTTTCGCCGACAATAGATCGTCTTGAGCAGCTCTTCTTTTCGCCATGGTTTCACCAAGTCGCAGCCGCTATAGCTCGCGCTGCATGCGTAGGCCCGCCTGCTCTTCGTTATATACGTCACTGCCAATTGGTACTACACGCTCTGCACAACTCGATCGTACACGATGGGGATCACACATGATGTGTTGAGCGAACCTGTCGGTCCTCTTGAGGTTCTCTCTGCTATCAAAGCATTAAAGTCAGGGAAAGCATCTGGCCTTGATGGTTTACTATCTGAACACCTCAAGCACGGTGGTCCTACTCTTATACCATGGCTGACAAAAATTTTAAACAGAATTTTTGTCACTGAAGAGATTCCACTCTGTTTGAAGAAAGGCCTAATTGTACCAGTTTACAAAAGAAAAGGAAAAGATCCATCTTTGGCATCAAGCTACAGGGGCATTACCATCTCTCCTATTATTTCCAAGTTACTAGAAATCATAATCCTGAAAGAATAGAGCCCCTGTTAGAAGGCTTAAATATGCCTGATTGCCTTCAAACTGCTTACAGAAAAGGTTTGTCCTGTTCGGATGCTGTGTTTACCACACAAGAGGCTCTTCTAACTTACCTGCGTGAAGGTGGTCATCCATATCTCTGTCTTTTTGACCTAGAAAAAGCCTTTGACTCGATAGAACATTGCGTCCTTCTTGAAAAGCTGCTGCAGATGGGCATTGGTGGCAAGACATGGAGTGTTATTCGTAACTGTTATGTCTCTGCAACCAGTGTCGTTCGTGTCGGTTCTGTGTTCTCTGATATTGTTCCCATCTCTAGAGGTGTTAAACAAGGATCTGTATTGTCTCCTCTTCTGTTTCTTATCACAGTTGACACACTTCTGAAAGGACTCAGATCACAAAATGCTGGACTATCAGTGCTTGGTACATTTGTCGGTGGAGCGGCTCATGCTGACGATCTTAGAACCATTGCCACTACCAAGAATACCATTGCCACCCAAGTCAACATCATTGATAATTTTACATCAAAGCACAGTCTCAGATTGAATCAAGCTAAGACTGAAATTGTTAAAATCACCTTACAACCCAATCAATTTGAGGAGGTTGCTATCAACCATCTGAATACCATAACCACCTTACCAGCAGCCAAATGCTTGGGTGTTTGGTGGTCGCACAACCTATCAGCACTTAGATCAGTTCAGGAGAATATCATCAAAGCACGGAAGGCATTTTTTGCCTTCGGGAGTATCCAAGCTTTCCAGGGGAATCTCAATCCGCTGTCTGCCATCAGTGTCTTTGAATCCTGTGTGCTCCCCATCCTTCTTTATGGATGCGAAACATGGTTACTGGACTCTTCCACCATTCAGCTACTAGAGCGTTTTCAACTGGAAATTGGGAGGAGAATTTTAAAACTGCCTAAATGGTTTTCTGGCACAGTGATCAGGATATGCCTCTCCCTGCCCTCAATCGTGTATCGTATTTTTTTGCGCAAGATCAAATACCTATCCAAATTATTGGTTGGTGACAGCAAATCAATCAGCTCAAGAGTGTTTGTTTCTGCCACCATTGCCGACCCTGTCGATGTTTCTTTAATACAGCAGTGCAAGATGCTAGAATCTATCATCGGGGTTTCACTTGTAAATCAATGTCTACACTCACCTGATGACGCTCTTGCTCTAATATCCACAAGTAAGGCTGACATTCTTCGTCAAGATGAATGTAACCTGATGTTGAATGGACATGCAGTTAATCACCCAGCAAACCTGGTTGCTCGTATTGCTGACTCTGTCTCCTGGCGTAAACTCTGGGATACAGCGCTCGATCGTGGCCCTAGAGGCACAGAACAGCTACAAAGAATTATATATCACTTAGCTCGGCCCACATATGCCAACTTCTGCTGCAATCTATGCGGCCATCCGGTAGACTCGTCGTGGTTGTCTCATCTTTGCTCAGAACATGCAGTCACCGTTGATTCTAACTCCATAAACCTGGGTGTCGAGGATATACTCGGACTACTCGTTAGTGAGAGCAATGACTTATTTAAGATTAAATTTCCATAACTCTGTTTTATAATAAAATTATTCTGTACTATGCTTATACCCTCTGGGTCCTGCAATAAAACCTTTGAACCTTAATGAATCGCACGTGCCTGTCACGTTACTTTCCCGAGAGTGTTTCTACAGGGGCAATTGGCGTTCGATACTCTTGGTAAGATTATATACTCTTGGTCAGGGGGTACCAGAAAGAAAAATTACCGACCCCAGGCCAAAAAGTGGGTGGGTGGGTTGAGAGGGTTTTTACACAAAAAGTCATTTTGCGTAAATTTTAGCCACTAGATTTCTGGTGCTCTGTAGAGTTGTTTTACAGGTTCTTGACATCAGAAGAGGTCTATATCATGCAGATATAACATGCTTTTGTTATTAACCCTCGGCGCATGCGCGAGGGTTACGGTACTTGCTTTGTCGTTCGGTCGGTCTGTCTGTCTGTCTGTCTCTTCTGCTACAGAGATCAGCGATCGCTTCTACGCGTCAACTAAGGTATGAACAGGCTAAGCACGACCATGGCTTGCAATGTGACTCGTGGATTTTGCTAAAGTGCTTTCGTTCTTGAGTTATGGCTGGCTCACCTTGCATGACGGCCATCTTAGACTTCTCTGACAACAAAGGCGCCCATAGTTGACTACCTAGGTACTTGTAGATTCCATCTAAACAGCAGGACAGCTCTGGGGGTGCGTAGACATCTCAAGAAAAAGCCTATCAAAGCCAAGAGCAATGGCTACCTACTCAGTGTTCACGGTCACGCCCACTTGACACACCTTGTCTCGATTGAATTGTGGTCAGCACTTTGCTGTCTTCTGGTTACATGTAGCAGTGCAGTTTCAATAGCAAGCAGGTTGGCTTCAGCTGCAAAGCTCCTTCTGCAAACCATAACTAAGGTGCTAACTCTACAATGTGCAACACGCCGAGGGTTTCGTGAAATCTGTTCATTATTGACAGTGTGTATATACATACACTGTAAAATGCAGGTGAAAGCATCATGCATTATGCTGTGAAGGGTGTGGACTGGAGGCGTGGCTAGCATAATGCATGCAAAGCAGCTGCTTCTGAGCCAGGCAGTTATTCTACTCACCAGCTTCTGCAGTAGATTCAGCTGCACTCAGCTCTTGTGTGTTGTTTTTCCGTCGAAAGAAGCTATCTAATCGTGGAGTTTTAGCAGCATCGGGTGCGTTTTCGCGACGACTGAGCACTCTCTCACGTGGTAGTCGCTATTAGTAATCTTGGCCACATTCACAGCGGTAGCGCAGTCGCTTTCTGATCTCTGCTTGCTGCAGCAATGTTTTGTATGATCACGATCGATACTACACTCGCGCTATCGACGACGAGCTACGCGCACGCGATCGTCAGCTGTTTATGAATATTAATTAGCTTGCATTGTGAATATCATTATATGACACATTATGACGTAGTGGGTGGGTAATGGGGCTATGTAAAAAACCGGCCTGGGGTCGAAGATTTCCGCCACTGGCACCCCCTGCTCTTGGTTTGCAATTCGCTGTCCATCGAGCTGCAGAGATCAGCGATCACTTTTACGCGCTGGTAAAGTTATGACATGATAAACACCGCAAGGGCTTGCGATTTGACTCGTGGATTTTGCTAAAATGCTTTCGTTCTCGAGTTCAGTATGGCTGGCTCACCTTGACGGCCGTCTTTGACCTCTCTGACAACAAAAGCGCCCATAGTTGACTACCTAGGTACTTGTAGATTCCATCTAAACTGCAGGACAGTTCTAGGGGTGCGTAGACATCTCAAGAAAAAGCCAAGAGCAATGGCTGCCTACTGTACTCAGTGTTTACGGTCACGCCCACTTGACACACCTCGTGCTTGTGGTCAGCACTTTGCTGTCTTCTGGTTAGCAGTGTAGTTTCAATAGCAAGCAGGTTGGCTTTAGCTGCAAAGCTCCTTCTGCAAACCATAACTAAGGAGCTAACTCTACAATGTGCAACACGCCGAGGGTTTTGTGAAGTCTTTTTATTTAGGGTATAGTACTGGTCTAGACACATTTTCATAACTCTGGCTTGCGCGCTGAAGCGTCCAGAGCCGAGACAAAACGCGGTAGCGAGATAGGTGCAAAACTGATGCGGGCGGAGTTAACGATAAGAAGTGACAAGAGGGTTAATTAATGAAGTCGCTAGTCCAAAACAGTCCAAAAACCATGTTTTTCAAGGATTACTCGCTTCTGGTAGTGTTGATGCCTATCTAAGGAGTAAGTGCACTAACCCAGATATATACACATGCGATGGTGCAGGTTTGGTAGTGATTCGTTCACTCAGGACAGCGCTATGCTTGTCAAAGAAGAAGACGAACAATTTGCGTGGGCGGCGATTTCAGTTTACCACTTTAGAAACGTCTGTCAACTTCGCCAAAGGTATTTCCATGCTCAGAACAATCGCCTGATCAATCCTAGATGTCTAGAATCTTGAGAAACGCTATAACAGCGAATATCTGCAAATGCTCTCTGTCTTGATTTTAGTCGTCAAACAAGCAGTCCCGACGACTTTCATAGACGTCCTATACAAGCGTTTACACTTCAGAGTCACTTAGAGATAGTTAAAATGCAGTATAGATGTATTATAGTAGAAATATGTGCGAAAACTCATTTTCACACATGAGTAGCTGCCATCTTAATTCGAGGTCATCCCTACATATCATTGCCTATCGGCAATGATAATAAGAATAGTCTCTATATTGAGATATTGACTATCTCTATACTTTATTAATTCAATCTCTTCTCACCCCCTCCCTCTCTCCCTCCCTCCCTCTCTCCCTCTCTCTCCCCCCTCCCTCTCTCCCTCCCTCCCCCTCCCCCTCTCTCTCACTAGTGTCTATAACTCACAAGCCAGTCGCTGTTCACTTAGTTCATAAAACAGATATTGACTACCAATGTCTGATTTGCTATGAGCTGTTCACTGAGCCACTCTCAGAGCCATTCATTACTGACTGTGGACACCTTTGCTGTCGAAAATGTCTTGATCGTTTGCTTGACTCCAGTAAAACAGAGTGCCCCACGTGCCGTGAACCCGAAATGCTCAGTAGTGCCCGATGCGATAAATATCTTCAACGAAAAGTCAGAAGTCTCAAAGTACGCTGCTCAGTTTACGAGGAAGGGTGTGAGTGGGTCGGTGAGCTGAGAGACCTCCACGATCACCTTGATCCTGCTAAGGGACGATGTGGCATTGCTTGTCCCTTTGGCTGTGGTAAATACGAACGTAGAAGTGAAATGAGAGAGCACACACGTCATCACTGCCACAAGCGAATGATCTCATGTGAGAACTGTGGTTACTACAACACGTTCACTATCGTCACAGAGAAGCACTACCCAATATGCCCCCGTTCTCCTATAGACTGCCCCAACCAGCACTGCCCAGTGAAGGGTTTGAGACGACATCAACTTGAACAGCACCTCAATGAGTGTAGCCACCAACTAGTGGATTGCCCCAACACTGGCTGCTCTGTCCGGCTACCTCGAGGAGAGATGAAGCTACACACACCAGAGCAGCACAACCTGGTTCTGGAGGAGACCAACCAAGCAGTAGCCATCACTCCTGTATCACCACAATACCTGTACAACCAAGCACCAATGGAGTTCATCATCAGTGATTACCATGAGAAGAAAGAAGCTAATGAAGTGTGGTACAGTTCACCATTTTATACCCACGACAGAGGCTACAAGTTCCGTCTTCATTTGTTACCCAATGGTAATGGTAGAGGCAGTGGTTCTCACCTTACAGCAGGTGCTCAACTAATGAGAGGAGAATATGATAATGAGTTAGAATGGCCATTTGAAAGAAACATCAGAGTAGAGCTACTGAACTGGAGAGAAGACAAGAATCACCACTCAATGACAATTTCCTTTAACAGATATAGCGATCCTGATGGCAAATACTCTTCACGGCTCACTGATCAAGAGATTGGACCTGGTTTTGGCAAACTTCAATTCATATCTCACACTGACCTGGCGTCTACCACTAACACAGAATACTTGCGTGACGACTACCTCAAACTAAGAGTTAGTGCTATAGTCTACTCCACACCTCTCCTCCACCTGACCCAAGCATGGCAGGACCCCCTCATCAGCACCCAGTCTGGGGCTCAGTTCACCATATCAGAGTATTCCAAATGCAAGCAATTCAACAACCAATTTTACTGTCCACCATTCACCACCGGCCCACAGGGTTATACATTATGCCTCGTTGTGTATGCTAATGGTGTTGGTAGTGGTAAGGGCAGCCACTTGTCGATCTTTGCTTACATCATGAAAGGTCATCACGATGACCGCCTCCAGTGGCCTTTCACTGGTACCATCATCATTGAGCTCCTCAACTGGCTGGAGGACAAGGAACACTACAAGAAGACACTCACAATTGTTACGAACAATGACTTTGTTAGAGTCACTGAAGGAGAGTATGGAAATGGTATCGGTTATCAACAGTTCATCTCTCATTCCTCTCTCATCTCTTCCACTACTAACACACAATATCTTTACCGGGACTGTATTCATGTGAGAGTACAAGTCGACTGCCCACGTCCATTATTACCTCCTCGCAATCCTACTTTACCTCCTCCTCGCAATCCTCCATTTCCTCCTCGCATTCCTCTAAAATAATCTTACACGGTTCACTCTATATCTACAGTTTAATTTAAGCCTTTTTCATGTGCTCTAACTTGCCTTGATTAAATCTTGACTTTTTAATGCTTTTAAAGTTTATGCACCTATTATAAAAATTAATATCCACATCAGTCAACTAACGGTATTTTAAAGTATCTCTATACCAGTCTTGTCAGTGCTAGCTAGCTACTAGTGAAAGGTGCTGCATGGTATGACTCCTTTAATGTTCGGGGAATAGGACCATAATAAAAGAGAGGCTCAAATCAGTCAAAGTGGACTTGCATCACTATACTCATGCATTATATTATTGTTCAAACTCAGACATAGCATTGAATTGCCTCTTTGCAGTGCAAGAGGATAGCAGGGTTTACTAGAGTTAGTTTGTATGAACTTGCCCACACATTATTTTCAGCCTTTTGTAGTTTGAACAGACCATGCAGAAGTTAGACATTCTTTCTAATTTCAGACAAATCCACCATAAGCGTCCCCACACCAATAAAGTTAAGTATCTTATACAAGTCAAGCTGCAATCTCATCAAGTCAGTGCTATACACTGTGAGGCTGGTTAGTAGTATAATCTCAGATATGCCTCTTTTAGTCTCAGCTTGCGTTGATCTGACTCTGTCTTGATCTATAGTGAGAGACACCACATGATGCTATCAGTAGCTATGTCATCTCTTACCAGTAGTTTAGGATCAGCTCCAGGATACTCATGATGATGAATGGATGAGCAGTCCCTTACCATGTAGAATGAGTCTATGCTACTATAGTGCTGCTGGGTTGATCTAATGGCTGCCATACATGTTGGACACACAGTATAGTCCTGACTAGCTCTTCTCTGATAGTAGTCACCAACTTGGTTACAACCACATTTACTACACTATATAACCAATAGTACAGTGACTAGTAGACTAGTGGACTACTAGTAGCCTCGTACATACCTTCTCAGCGATGCCTTTAGTACACTTCACTGTTACTTCATTCTTCAGTGTTCTTGCTCCACCAAATGACTCACAATATCTCACATGTTTGTTAGTAGGTACATCATGACTATAGGACCCCGGCCTGAATCACATGATAGTCACATGACATATGTAACAGTCACATGACATACCCTGGATTAGGTGTGTGATATTGGTGTTTTGAGAAGCGAGGACACTTTGCTCCAAACCTCTCTAGACTAGCTGGTCTCTTATCATCACTGGTGGTCACATTCTCCTCCTGACTAAAGTAGTCAGCCGGTCCCGGCAGCTTATCCTGCAGGATCAGACACCATTATCATGACTAGTGACTCTAGCTACTGAGCCAGCAGGCACTCACATCTCTCTCACGATGGAGGCGTGGTCCTGATGTGGCTCCGAAATACCATCCATTGCTAGAGCGAGGACGCCGATCCATTGGTTGCAGAAACAGCATCATCTGAAAACAATGAGAGAGAAACTTCAGTTTGAGCAGAGGTGCAGATAAAGTGAAAGAAGCTCAGCAATGATGAATACAGTTTGCACTGCATTTTGCTCACCACATCTTTCTCATAGCAGCCTGGTCCTCTGTGTGCCTCTCCTCTCAGTCCCTGCTCTATCCCGTGGCGGGTCGGAGCGCTGTGCAGCGGGAACATCAGCCGCTCTACGTTGCTGCCGAAAGCAACACGTTTCCCTGGATCTGGAGAACAGCGAGACGCCTAGCACAACGATAATGGCGGGGCTGACTCACGTGGTGACTCCACGGGCAGCAGTAGGTCATACTCGCTGGTAGTCATTCTCTATCGACGACAGCAGAGCAGCACCTGAGGCCTGGAGGGCAAGCGCAAGTGCCTGAGGGAGACCACACCTTCTTTTGTTTACTGATGATCGTAGTCATAGCAACTGCTGCCCCGTAATTAATCTGGACTGATTCATGAGCATTGCAGAGCAGCCATGAGGCCGAGACCATTCTGTCCTCTGACATGGAGAAACTTCGGTCTAGAGCTCCTAGTGATAGCTCTGTGCGTCACTCTAGCCGTGGGGTTCATGATCACGTGAGTGGATGCCCCTACAAGCTACGCAATGTGTAGCTGATGCTGTCTTGTTGATAGGTATATCATCGCTGTGAACGATGATCACGTGGTACCAGCTTTACCCTACATCAGTGATACAGGCGGCAAGGCTCCTGAGAGCTGCATCTTCTCACTACTGCTGAGCATAGCTGCTATCCTGGGTGAGATAACGACTAACAGAGCCCGGCCCTTGATCATTATGCCCCTCCTATCATCTCTCTCTCTAGTGGCGTGTATAGCTACTCTCAAGTTCCTTCTCTTCCATCAACAGCATCGCTATGATTTCAGTTCTCTATACACATATTTGAACGGTGTATTGTACGTGTTTGGATTACTGGCAGCATTAGGACTATTGATAGTCGGCTGCTTCCAGGTTAACCCCTCTCACTCTCTTCTATTGTTCCTTTCTCACATAGTGTATAATTATATGACCATCTCCCTCCCCCTCTCCTCTCTCTCCCTCCCTCCTGTCCTCCCTCCCTCCTTTCTCCCTCTCTCTCTCTCCCTCCCTTCCTCCTTTCTCCCTCTCTCTCTCTCTCTCCTCTCTCTCTCTCTCTCTCTCTCTCTCTCTCTCTCTCTCTCTCTCTCTCTCTCTCTCTCTCTCTCTCTCTCTCTCTCTCTCTCTCTCCCTCCCTCCCTCCCTCCCTCCCTCCCTCCCTCCCTCTCCCTCCCTCCCTCCCTCCATCCCTCCCTCTCTCTCTCCATCCCCTTCTCTCTCCTTCCCCCCGTCTCTCTCTCCTTCCCTCCCCCTCTCTCCCTCCATCCCTCTCTCTCTCTCCCCCTCTCTCCCTTCCTCTCTCTCCCTCCCTCCCTCCCTCTCTCCCCTCTCTCCCCTCCCTCCCCCCCTCTCTCTCTCTCTCCCTCCCCCTCTCTCCCTCCCTCCCTCCCTCTCTCTCTCTCCCTCCCCTCCCTCTGCAGGATACAGCAGTCCCTACAGTACACTATGTTGGTGCTTTCCTGGTGTTTGGGTTTGGTGTGCTGTATGGATGGGGACAGACATTGTTTGGTATCAAGCTCTTTCGTGCTGGTCACACCCCCTTCTTATGGCGATGTACTCTAGTGATTAGACTGTTACTATGTGTGGCAGCTAGCGTGTTCTTTATTACATGTGAGTGAGAAGGAGAGAGAGAGTGAGTGAGTGAATGAGGGAGAGGGAGGGAGGGAGTGAGTGAGTGAGAGGGAAAGAGAGGGAGGAAGTGAGAGAGGGATAGAGGGAGTAAGTGAAGGAGAGAGAGGGAGGGAAGGAGGGAGTGAATGAGAGAGTGAGTGAGGGAAGGAGGGAGTGAATGAAGGAGAGAGAGGGAGTAAGTGAAGAAGGGAGGGAGGGAGAGAGGTTGAGAGAGAGGGGAGTGTGTGTGTGTAGGAGTGTGTAAGCATTAGACTGTTATTCAGTCTCTCTATAACTTATGTATTGTTGTTGTTCCTATTGTGATGTGTTTTGATAATGTTCATTCTTCAGGTATGGTATCATTTTCATTATCTAACAATCTATTTCCAACTGATCACAAGACTCCAGTCAACTATGAGGTATACTCACTCACACATACACACACGCTAAACAAACAAGTGTTTTGAGGAAATTTTCTGTTTGTCGTGGGTGGTCTTAGAGTGCACCATAATCTCATTTTATACTGGAGCAACAAATTTTACCCACAAAATTTTGACATCCAACAAACCAACCAACAAAAATGCGATTTTTCATGGCAGAGTAAGTGTCTTGGCTCTACCAGTGACCATCAGTGTGGGGCATCTATACACTGCTTACTGTAACCATGCTCCATTCTGTGATACCATCCTCCTCTCGTGCAGGGATCTTCCATACCACAGCAACTAATAAGAAGCTAAGACTGGACAAGCATTATCTCGGGGAGAGGGTCCTGCCCTACCTCATTCCTCTCTCACTGGAGTCCTCACTCAACCTGTCACAGGTTAGTAGATAATTTAACATACGACAGAGAAAGCTAACAGTGCTGCTGGTGCAGTTCACACAGTACATGGCAGTGATCAGAGAGATGCTGAAACAGATGGAGACAGAACAACAGGCTCACCTCACACAGCTCTCGAAGATCGAGGAACAAACCAAGTATGACACTCACTCACTCACTGACGTATTCATCTCACTCCCTTCGTCTCTCCCTCCCTATCTCCCTCCCACCCACCCTCCCTCCCTCTCTCTCCTTCCCTCAGGTCATCAGTAGAGTATGCTCGTGAGGTGATGGATAACAAGTCAATGGAGGACTCCTTGTCCAGGATAGACTCCATGTCTAGTGGTGTCCCAGCACAAGAAGCAGTCCTGCCCTCTCGTGGTAGCACAGCTACCAGGCTACCAACTATAGTACGGTAAGTCACGTGACTGCTTGCATCTGATTGGTCGACACACCTCTACATACAGGCAGCTGTATCGGATGATTTTTTCGCAGGTCTTACCTAAAGCTCATCATTGACCCCGCCCACTAATAGACTGACCACGCCCACCACTAACAGCACATCATCTGGACTAGATATCTCATCATTAGCTACCACTCGCCAGACCACGAATTATCAGACCCCGCCCATGACACGCCCTCCAACATCACAAGTGAACTACCAAGCACCATCACTACCTCTCCAACCAACACCTCTAGTGGGAGGAGGAATGAGCTCAGTATCTCTCCAGCCCACACCACCAGCAGCAGCTAGTATACTGACACCAGCTCCATCAGTAGGGACTAACTGGTCACCAGCTGCAGTGAGAGGTGGAATGAACTCAATACCATCTCTACAACCAACAGCAGCATCGAGTGGAGTGTGGTCATCATCTACAGCACCTCTTCAACAAACTGTTATGACTCCAGCAGGAGGAGGGACAAGTTGGTCACCTGCTGTAAGAGGAGAAGGAATGAGCTCGGTTTCTCTTCAGCCAACACTATCTCCAGCAATGGGAGGAGCAGGGGGAGGGGCTAGCTGGTCATCATCACCTAGTCTGGTTCCACTCCAACCATCACCAGCAGCTGCACCATCAGTCAGAGGAGGAGGTGGAATGAACCTACACTCATCATCAGGTGCACCAGGACCATCATCAGCTCCATCACTCCAGCCACCTCCTCTACTGACACCAGTAGGACCAGGAGGTTCATTATTAGCTGCATCATCAGTTAGTACTGGAATGGGCTGGTCCTCATCTATACTGAACCCAGTGGGTGTGTCTAGCCCCGCCCCTTACTCTACTAGTGTCCTTCAACCAACCCAGTCGTCAATGATTGCTGTACCCACCAGCCAACAGACGTTCCCTAGGCAACCAGCTCTAGGAGACAACCCATTTGCTGACAATACTAATAGCTTATTATGATGTATAATTATTGTACATGTAGTCTCATGAATAATGTTGTGAGCCACGCCCTTCTGTTTTTGCAAATGGCTGGTAGCTGTTGTCCTGCCGCTGAGCCAGAAGCTCTGAAACACTTGTTCAGTTATTTAGTGAACAGCATTGACACTGCTGCTCTCCTCCCGGTCGCTCTGAGCAGAGATCTCATAACGGATCGTCAGAGAACGGAATGCTCTAACGAGACTGACTCGGTATACCAGAGAGCAGAGAAGTTCCTCAGCTACCTTCAGCGAGCTGTGAACGCAGACTACGATAGTTACCACCTTTTTGTTTCGATCCTGAAAGAAACCAACCAAGCACAGATCGCGTCTCGTCTTCGTGGTTAGCAGTAAGGATCCGGCGCTAGCTGGAGAATGTTGATCGTTGCTGTTTCTCTCTGTTTAGATGAACTGACACACTCGATCAGGTCTATGCAGCAGCCATCAGCCTCAAGCAGCACTGATGAAGGTATGTAGCATTCATTATAACTAGAGGGCCTGTTCATGTTTGCTTCTCAGGAGAGGAGGTATTTGTACCTGATGAGCTACTAGAGGAACTGGGTGACCTGCGTATTGGTTATGCTAAACTACTGTACAATTACGAAAAGCAGCTTCATAGCAGTCCTGAGGCACAAGAGGAGTTTGTCAAGTTCCTTCCACGACTGTTTCACAGAGCAGTTGATGATCACAGCTTCCAGTCACACTTCAACACTCTCGTAGAGGAGGAAGTATCACTCTTCAACATATTTTATTTGAAGCGAATCTGCTCCATATTTCCTGAAGATGTCCGGTAAGGATTCTGTGCTGTAGGTCACATTCACTTGCTTGTTCTCTCTCATGCAGTGCCACCACTAGACAGCTTGTAGACGAGTATGAACAACAGCGCCAGCACTTTATGGCCAGTGCTACTGTGAGCCAGTTCAAACAACTATTTCCAGCAACTGCCACATCCTCTAAACTGTTGTCAGGGAAAGTCTCTGTAAAACTAAAGCTCAAAAACTACTGGGATAAAGATACTCTTGACGATCTGACCAAGCTCGTTGCTTTGTTAGGTGTTTCTGGTAGCCATCTTCATCTCTCTAAAGTTGAAGATGGTTGTATCGCAGTCACCTGGCTGTGCTCTACTAGTGAAGTCAAGCAGCTGAAGATGACCATATTAGAAGCCACTGGTTCACTCCAGACCATGGGAGTGCTGCAGGTATTCATTGGAGAGGAGGAGCTTGTGTTGGAATGCTCTGTCACAGGTAGTGTGTGCCATCATGATAGGCAGTGTGTTTGTGTGACCATGATACAGCTGTTATAATGTGGTTCATCTGTTCTACAGCAGCAGCAGCAGTCAAGCAACTGGAGGGACCAAGTGACTTACCTCAGACTAGCAGTACTGTATTAGACCAGAGTCTGCTCATAATGTCATCTCCTCCCACACCAGCTAGCACAGGTAAACACAGCATGATCTGTAGGGTGTGGCCGGTGTGATTAGTTTCATACATTTGTTCATTTGTTGTCACGTACGTTCGCACTAATCGCTCTTTCTCATTTTAGATTCTCTTTCTCACAAGCCAGTCACTGTTCACTTACTTCATAAAACAGATCTTGACTACCAATGTCCGATTTGCTATGAGCTGTTCACTGAACCACTCTCAGAGCCATTCATTACTGACTGTGGACACCTTTGCTGTCGGAAATGTCGTGATCGTTTGCTTGACTCCAGTAAAACAGAGTGCCCCACGTGCCGTGAACCCGAAATGCTCAACAATGCACGATGTGATAAATATCTTCAACGAGTAGTCAGAAGTCTTGAAATACGCTGCTCAGATTACGAGGAAGGGTGTGAGTGGGTCGGTGAGCTGAGAGACCTCCACGATCACCTTGATCCTGCTAAGGGACGATGTGGCATTGCTTGTCCCTCTGGCTGTGGTAAATACGTTCGTAGAAGTGAAATGAGAGAGCACACACGTCATCACTGCCACAAGCGAATGATCTCATGTGAGAACTGTGGTTACTACAACACGTTCACTATCGTCACAGAGAAGCACTACCCAATATGCCCCGCCCGGTCTCCTATAGACTGCCCCAACCAGCACTGCCCAGTGGAGGGTTTGAGACGACATCAACTTGAACAGCACCTCAATGAGTGTAGCCACCAACTAGTGGATTGCCCCAACACTGGCTGCTCTGTCCGGCTACCTCGAGGAGAGATAAAGCTACACACACTAGAGCAGCACAACCTGGTGCTGGAGGAGACCAACCAAGCAGTAGCCATCACTCCTGTATCACCACAATACCTGTACAACCAAACACCAATGGAGTTCATCATCAGTGATTACCATGAGAAGAAAGAAGCCAATGAAGAGTGGTACAGTCCACCATTTTATACCCACAACAGAGGCTACAAGTTCCGTCTCGAGGTGTACCCCAATGGTGATGGTACAGGCAGAGGTTCTCACCTTTCAGTATATGTTCAGCTTATGAGAGGAGAATATGATAATGAGTTAGAATGGCCATTTGAAGGAGACATCAGAGTAGAGCAACTGAACTGGAGAGAAGACAAGAATCATCACTCCGATGCAATTTCCTTTAGCAGATACTATGATCCTGATGGCACATACTCTTCTCGTCTCACTGATCAAGAGACTGCTACTAGTCTTGGCGAACCTGAATTCATATCTCACACTGACCTGGTGTCCACCACTAACACAGAATACTTGCGTGACGACTACCTCAAACTAAGAGTTAGTGTGGCAGTCTACTCCACACCTCTCCTCCACCTGTCCCCAGCATGGCAGGATCCCCTCATCAGCACCCAGTCTGGGGCTCAGTTCACCATATCAGAGTATTCCAAACGCAAGCAGTTCAACAACCGATACTTCAGTCCACCATTCACCACCAGCCCACGGGGTTAAACATTATGCCTCATAGTGTATGCTAATGGTTGTGGTATTGATAAGGGCAGCCACTTGTCGATCTATGCTGTCATCATGAAAGGTCAGCACGATGACCGCCTCCAGTGGCCTTTCACTGGTACCATCATCTTTGAGCTCCTCAACTGGCTGGAGGACAAGGAACACTACGAGAAGGAACTCACTATTGGTACGAACAATGACTTTGTTAGAGTTACTGAAGGAGAGTATGGAAGCAGATCAGTCGGTTATCCACAGTTCATCTCTCATTCCTCTCTCACCTCATCCACTACTAACACACAATATCTTTACCAGGACTGTATTCGTGTGAGAGTCGACTACCTACCTCCTTTTCGTCCTCGCGTTCACCCTTTATCTACAGTTTAATGTAACCCTTTTTCATGCGCTTTAATTTGTCTTGTTTTGATTATTTTATGTTAAAAGTTCATTTATGAAATAAATTATAAAATAATTTTAATATCCATATCAGTCAAATAGTTGTGACTCCTTTACTGTACGGGGAACAGGACCGCAATATTATAGAGGGTGTCGTCAAAATAGAAAAAAGTGGACTTGCACTGCTATAATACTCATGCATGGAGGTGTTTGTACAAATTCAGGCCTAGCACTGACTTGCCTCTTTGCAAAAGGTAAAAGGCAGAGTTTACTAGTTTTTTCTGTATGAACTTGCCCATACATTATTTTCAGCATTTTGTAGTTTGAACAGTCCATGCAGAAGTTAGACATTCTTTCTAATATCAGTCAAATACACCATAAGCAATGCCCACACCAATAAAGTAAGTCAAGTTGCAGTCTCATCAAGTCAGTGCTATACACTGGAGAAGGTGAGGCTGGTTAATAGTATAATCTCAGATATGCCTCCTTTAGTCTCAGCTTGCGTTGATCTGACTCTGTCTTGATCTATAGTGAGAGACACCACATGATGCTATCAGTAGCTATGTCATCTCTTACCAGTAGTTTAGGATCAGCTCCAGGATACTCATGATGATGAATGGATGAGCAGTCCCTTACCTTGTAGAATGAGTCTATGCTACTATAGTGCTGTGTTGATCTAATGGCTGCCATACATGTTGGACACACAGTATAGTCCTGATTAGCTCTTCTCTGATAGTAGTCACCAACTTGGTTACAGCCACATTTACTGCACTATAACCAATAGTGCAGTAACTAGTACACTAGTGGACTACTAGTAGCCTCGTACATACCTTCTCAGCGATGCCTTTAGTACACTTCACTGTTACTTCATTCTTCAGTGTTCTAGCTCCACCAAATGACTCACAATATCTCACATGTCTGTTAGTAGGTACATCATGACTATAGGACCCCGGCCTGACGTATCACATGATAGTCACATGACATATGTAACAGTCACATGACATACCCTGGATTAGGTGTGTGATATTGGTGTTTTGAGAAGCGAGGACACTTTGCTCCAAACCTCTCTAGACTAGCTGGTCTCTGATCATCACTGGTGGTCATATCCTCCTCCTGACTAAAGTAGTCAGCTGGTCCCGGCAGCTTATCCTGCAGGACCAGACACCATTATCATGACTAGTGACTCTAGCTAGCTAGCAGCAGGCACTCACATCTCTCTCCCGATGGAGGCGTGGTCCTGATGTGGCTCCAAAATACCATCCATTGCTAGAGCGAGGACACCGATCCATTGGTTGCAGAAACAGCATCATCTGAAAACAATAAGAGAGAAACTTCAGTTTGAGCAGAGGTGCAGATAAAGTGAAAAAAAGCTCAGCAATGATGAGTACAGTTTGTACTACATTTTGCTCACCACATCTTTCTCATAGCAGCCCGGTCCTCTGTGTGCCTCTCCTCTCAGTCCCTGCTCTATCCCGATAGTCGAGGCGGGTCGGGGCACTGGGCAGCGGGAACATCAGTCGCTCTACGTTGCTACCGAAAGCAACCCGTTTCCCCGGATCTGCGGAACAGATCGTTTTCCTGGATCAGGTTAAAATTAACTCTTGGTATTTTAGCTATAATCAAGCTCTCGAACACAAACTTGCAGCATAGATTTATGCTTGCAGCAAGCAACTCGGCATAACACGTGTATAAAAATTGGCTGTGTCTATTTACACCAATCGTTGGTGTCAATAATGGCCACCATAATGCTATTGACACCAAACTAAACCAAACCCTAGCTAAACTCTAAAAAACCTTCTCCTAACTCAAGACCGTAGCCAGGATTTATAGAGGGGGTCATTATAGCCTCGTTGAAATGCGGGGGTGGTGATTGAGACTCGAGTCACTGCATTGATCGAGCGTCTGCGTCTCCCACAAGCCTGACTTTGCCTACCATAATTGAGCATCAATTAAGGCTCCCTCCTCTGGCTCTCTGCCGCTACCGCTTGCAGCTGGTCCCGCCCGGTTCGCCATCGCCACTCTTTACTCTTACCGTTCGAGGTCGCCCCCGCTTTCTCTATTCTATCTCCTCCTACTTTGCGGCGACATTGAATCCAACTCTGGACCCTCCTCTGTTCACACAGTCAAGTGCGTGTGCGACTCCTCTAAAGAGTCCGGTCTTATGATCTGTTGCGAAGCCTGCAGCTGTTGGAGCCATTGTAAGTGTGTTAGCGTCTCCGAGTCTGTTCGGCTTCAAGTTTCCCTTTTGTCTGCCCCTTTCTGTATCAAATCTTCAGTTGTTGCTCTTTCCTCTGTTAAAGCTAAGATCCGTGTCTTAATTCTCTCGAATCTTCAATCTCTTCTATAGAATCCAAACTCTCTTTTTTGTCCTCCCAGCTTACCTCCCTTTCCTGTCCTCCTCCTCCTTCCTGCCCAATTTTTTCCTCTAAGCACGAGCCTTTCGTCCTACTTCTATTATCCCTCCACTTTCCTCTTCCTGTCCTTCTTTGCCCATTCCGTCCTCTCAGCTGACTAAATCTCTCCCCAAACCCAGCACTTCCCTTCCCACTCCCTCTTTTTTATCCAAACGCTGCCCTTGCCCAAAACCTCCTTTCCTCCCACGTCCCACTCTCTCTTGTCAGCCTCAGCTCTCAACTACTCGTCCACCTCTCCTCCCCACTCCTCCCTCCCCCTCTCTCTGCCTCCCACACCACTCTCTGCTCCAAGCCCCTCCCCTTTCTCTCAATTCTCGCCCTCCTCTATTACCAACTCCTTCCCGTCTCCCTCTACCCAAAATTGTCCCCCACCCACTGCACGTCCCTCCTCCGCTTGCGTCTTCCCCAGTTCTTCCTCCAGTCCATTACTGCCCCCCTCCGGTACCAAAGCCTCCTCCTCATCCTCCCCTGCCCGTAAATCTCCCTCTCCCCCCACGCACTCTTCCCCTACCTCTTTCTCCTCCTGTACTTCCTCATCACATTGCAAAACACTTAACGGACCTCTTCCTCCTAGCTCTCACTCATCCCACAAACCTCCCTCTTCCCCCACCCCTTCTTCCTACACCCCTTCTTGCCCCACCTCCTCTGCTTCTCCCACCCACCCTCTAAATATTCTCTATTTTAATGCCCGTAGTATCCTTCCCAAGTTTAGTGAACTATTAGGGAGGCACGGTAGTGCCTCCCTATGTAGGGTTGAACGAGAAAACAAGATGGCGGCTACATACAATGTATTAGCGTTCAAACGCTGATATTTCGCCTGGTGATGAATATTATACGTCCAAAGACACTTAAATCTGCTATCTGGCGTTGCCCCATCTTACAGTAGCAAGGAGATTGCTCGAGATTGTTACTAAAGTGACGAACCTGGAAACGGTGAAAATCGAGTTTCGTCATCTTCGTTTTCTTCTTATTCTTCAGTCTTCTTCTTTCTTCTTTCTTCAACTCGCCTAGCGCCTTTACGCGAGCAGTGCCGAGACCAAAACACCCACGAACAGTCGTGAAATTCTCCTGGCATGTGCCTTTTGAACTTAGTTTTTAGCGAAACGGCAATATAAATTCCGCGATTTCTCTATCGTGATCCATTGTCAGCTAAGTGTTAGACGCCATTAATAATTATAGTGATTGCGCAATACGCACGTGACCAAGCTGTGGTTAGCGCACGTGACCAAGCACAAGCTTGAGTATCGCCATGCACGCCGTATAGATCACGGAGAACACATATTATTTTGTCTGGAGTCTTCGAAGAACGGTAAGCTAGCAAGCGCAGATAGAGAATCACCAATCTGCCTTGCCAGATAATTATAACCGCCGTAAACAAGTGTGGGCGGGGCTTGTATGCACTGTCTTCATGCATGCGTAGGCGAGCTGATATCTGCATTATAAAAGCTACAAGTTTAAAATTGTTAATAATTAAGAAAAGCCATCAGCAACAGGAAAACCAATTAACCAATGGTGGAAACAAAGATGGCACAGTAATTGCATGATAATTATTGAACTGCACTTCACTGAAAAAGAAAAAAGGACACAAACAAGAAAATTAAAAAGATTTCTATCGAAATCAAAAGGATGTAGGGTTGTGAAATCTACCACTGGTCAACGATGTAAACTAACAAGGAGCAAGCATGGAATGGTAACACGATTGACTTGCTAACAGACCATAGATCCCTACATCAGTGGCTGTACATAAGCTGTCACAAGCTGAATGCACGTCAGGTGTCAGTCAACAGCAAATAGCCGAACTAGCTATAGCCAACCACGCACAGCAGCCACTGATGTAGGGATCTATGGTCTGTTAGCAAGTCAATCGTGTTACCATTCCATGCTTGCTCCTTGTTAGTTTACATCGTTGACCAGTGGTAGATTTCACAACCGTATACATCCTTTTGATTTCGATAGAAATCTTTTTAATTTTCTATAGTCTCTGCCTTATATACAATCCAGATATAATTAGTATTGTTGAATCCTGGCTTTCCCCAGATATTTCAAATACTGAAATCAGTATCCCCAACTATTCTATTTTTCGTCTTGACCGCTCTCGTCATGGAGGCGGTATTCTTGTTTATGTTAAATCTTCCTTACATGTTACCCCTATTGAATCCCCCAATTCCTATCTTGAGTTTTTGCTCCTCTCTATCAAGTCACACCATCGCTCCTTCTCCGTAGCCACTTTCTACCGTCCACCCTCTTCTCCTCATGATCTAGATCTCCTTATCAGTTTATTCTCCAAATTAAATCCTTCTCTTCATGCTCCTAAATTTAATTTTATTGGGTGACTTTAATGTTAATTTCTCTAATTCTCATTCTTCTCTCTTTTACAAACTAAAGTCTCTCTCTGACCTGTATGACCTAAAACAAATTATTAATCAACCCACTCATTACTCTCACTCTGCAGCTCTCCTTCTAATATTGACCTTGTTTTTGTTCCTTCCTCTGTCTCCCCTCTTTCCTGCTCTATTCTTCCTCCTGTGTCATCCTCTGATCACAATTCTATTCTTTTCTCTATACCTATGCTCTCTCCTAAACCTTCATCTTCCGCTCCCCCTCGTCATGTCTGGCTCTACAATCAGGCTGACTTCGATCGTGCTAATGAGATCCTTTCATCTATTCCCTGGTCTGAAATTCTTCCACCGTGTCCTGATACCTCTTGGACTATCTTCAAAGAACTCTTCCTCCGCACCATGCACATTTGTATTCCTTCTCTTCTAAGGACTCTTTTCCTTTCCTCCTCACCCCTGGCTTAATAACAAAGCTCTACGTCTTATTAAACAAAGAAACCCTGTCTTCCGTTCTGCTAAACGTTCTGGTTCAACTTCCCTCCTCTGCCTCTATCGTTCCCTTCGTAATAAAGTTGTCTCATATCTCAGAAAACTTAAGTCTTGTTTCTTTAAGTCTCTCACCTCTAATCCTAAATCTTTCTGGACCAAAATAAATAAGCTACGTAAATCGCACTCTTCCATCCCTTCTCTATCCTTTAATGACGTCCTAGCCTCTACTCCTACTTCTAAAGCAAATGTTCTCAACTCATATTTCTCTTCCTGTTTTAACTCCTCCTCTCTCTTCTCCATCCTCTCCTCCTCCTCCTCCTCCTCCTATCTCTACTCCTCCCTCCCTCTTATGTTCTCCCGACAATGTGCTAGATCTCATTCTTAATTCACCCACTAACATTGCTCCCGGTCCAGACGGCTTATGCTCCACAACACAGCTCATTCCATTTCCTTACCTCTATCTTTAATTTTTAACTCTTCTATCTCATCCTGTTCCTTCCCCTCTGATTGGAAAAATGCCTTTGTCGTCCCTATTCCTAAATCCTCTTCTTCACCTTCTAATTTCCGTCCCATCTCTTTATTGTCTATTGTTAGCAAACTACTTGAACGTCACATTTTTAACTTTCTATATGATTTTTGTATGTCAAACAACCTTCTCTCTAATTCTCAATTCGGTTTCCGCCCCGGTTTTTCCACTGAGTCTGCTCTAATTTCTGTTGTTAACTCATGGTTTTCCTCTCTTGATTCACATAAATCTGTTTGTGCTGTTTTCTTTGACCTCTCTAAGGCCTTTGATTCTGTACCCCACAAACCTCTTCTTAACTCTCTATCTTCTCTAAACCTCCCCCCTCATCTCTTGTTTTGGTTTCATAGTTATTTATGTAACCGTACTCAACAAGTTATTGTTAATGGTTCCTTCTCCTCCAAATCTCATGTTGTTTCTGGTGTCCCCCAGGGTTCCATTCTTGGCCCTTTGTTGTTTATTTTGTATCTTAATGACTTGTCCTACCTCCCTTTTTCTTCTTTTGTTAATCTCACCCTCTATGCTGATGATATTCTTCTTTCTCACACCATCTCATCTCCTTTTTGTATGTTCTCCGTCCAATCTAACATTAACTTAATCACTTCCTGGCTATCCACTCACCTTCTTAATGTTAATAGAAGTAAAACTAAGTACATGATTGTCACTCGTAAACCTTCACCCTTCCTCTCTTCTCTCCCTCCTCTTTTTCTTAATAATAACCGTTTAGAGTGTGTTTCTTCCTACAAATATTTAGGTGTACTCCTGTGCTCTAATCTCTCCTGGTCTCCTCACATCAAGTCTGTCTGTTCCAAATCTAGAAAAGTTTTAGGTACCATTTTTCGTCACTTTTATCAGTTCTCATCCCTAAAAACTCTTCTCTGTCTATACCGTGCTCTCGTTCTCCCCCACTTATCCTATTGTTCCTCTGTCTGGTCTCCTCCTTTTTCTTCTGGTGATTCTCGCTCCCTTGAAAAAGTCCAATTCTTCGCCCTCAAACTCTGCTCTAAAAACTGGTCCTCCAATTATTCATCTCTTCTCAATTCTACTAACTTACCTATCCTCTCGCCGCACTCAGGCTAAACTAATACTTACTTTCAAATTTCTTAATGATCTTCACTATTTCCCCCCTTCTATCTTCTCTTTTGTCAATCCTTCCTCTAGACTCTCCCGCCACTTTGACCCGCTAAATATTTCTGTTCCCTTCTCTCGTTCATCTGCTTCCTTCCACTCATTTGTCCCTTCTGCCTCCCGCCTCTGGAACTCTCTCCCTCACTCCACGAAAGCTCTTTCTACTCTCTATTACTTTAAAAAACGAATTAAATCTACTATTACCTAACTTTTGTCTCTGTCATTGTGTTTGTTTTTTTTTGTTTTTTTTTGTTTTTTTTTGTTTTTGTTTTTTCTTTTTTCTTTAAGATTTCTGCTTCTTACTTCACACATGTACATTACCACTCTTAATGATACTCTTCATAATTATTACTATCTTGCACATTACCACTCACTTTTCCTTTCTTTGATGATACTCTTAAATGTTATCATAAACAAGCCCACAATGACCACAGATAACATTATTCATAACATCGTGGTAACAAGTGCCTATTCAGCTAGACACGCAAAGTAAATTCCAACGGCTAGATAAAAGATTCTTTTGCATAACTCGATAAAAGTCGATCTGTGTTCATCAAAATCTCTTCAAATTTGGAATATAGCTTCTACAACACGTGCTCTAGACCGTAACAGAGAGATTTTTCAAATAATCCGCATACAACATGTCAAACAGACAGTATTACTTTACTTCGATATGAAAAATCGAATTTCTTAGCTCTGCATATTGCGCATCTAAAAAAGCTCTCTGTTGCTGTCTTGCCCTGGCCAAGATGAACATAATAGTGTGAACTCGGTTTCTACAAACAATTCAACGGTGAGTTTTATCGACTCAGAAGGTGTTATCTTTCTACACGGCGCGGTTATATAGCCGTACTGCTTCTAGCGTTCTGTGTTGCATAATAGACTACGCTCGTAGTAGCCTTTACACTACCGCTTGTTTTATTGTGACAACTATCATAGTTTCAGAGATATGAGTCCTTAGCAACCAAGCAAAAATTCGTGCGTGGGCGTGTGCCTGCACCCTTAATAATATTATTAGCCTAATGCTATTGAGTATATTTTTGCCATTAAAAAAAAAGTGAGACGATGCTTGGATTTAGTGCCGTTTGGTCGACTGCCGTTTCGTCGACTAATAAACACAGTTATTACGACGCGGCCACACCCACCTACGATATTAACGCTACAGTAACGACTAAACCCTAAACCTTATAAAACCTACCACCAACCTTATTACTTACTCTCACTTTCATTCCTCTGTATGCACTGTAAAGTTGAAATAATAATAATAATAAATAATAATAACTGCGCAAAGTTGGGAGGGTCGTCCTAACCCGGGCCTTCGGCCCTTGGTAAGCCTAAGGATCGTCGGGAGGGTCGTCCTAAGCCGCGGCTTCGGCCCTTGGTAAGCCTAAGGATCGTCGGGAGGGTCGTCCTAAACCAGGGCTTCGGCCCTTGGTACAGTCGATTTCAGTTCCGTTCGAACAGAGGCTTTTGCTGGCGTGACGAGTGAGTGCCGTGCGCTGGCCGCGTAACGCGTAGCCACGCCCCACAACAGTCCACACATGTAAAAATGGATGAATTACTACAAGCGTTACGCAACGGGTCAAACACCACACGGAGTACGCGATACGCGATGTTCGAACGGAACTGAAATTTTTTTTTTTTTTTTTACAACGGGTGCCTACGCTTTTATGGTAGGACTTAAAGAGATTAATGATACAAAATAAAAGAAATGATGCAAAAAAAGGGATTGAAATTAGTCACTAACCCTACCCTCAGTAAGGGCAAGGTCAGCAGCAGTGTCTAGGCGATTGAATGAGAAGAGCGACCGTGATCCTCGAAGGCAAGTTATTGTAGAACGAAGAAGAGAGAAGGTGAGTTTACATCTAATGAGGCGGATGACTGAATTGTAAGACTGGCCAGACTTCTCAGCAATCATAGAGGATATTCTTTTGTACACAACTGATGCTGCTGGGCCGATACCTCCAAGAGTGTTGAAGACCAGTGGAATGAAACTACCCTGTTCGACTTCGCGAATTCTCTGATCATAACGTCTCCTTTTCTCTTGCTCTTGCTTCTTGTAACATGTAGACAGCGGTTGGTTATTAGATGGAGCAAGGGGGTTAAATACCCTGACGTCAAAGAAAGTACGTTGTCGATCACGAGACCAAAAATTAGTGGCAGCAACATCCAAGCGTGCACCATCATCGCGATTAGCAGATGTCGGGAAGGTCGTCCTAAACCAGTGGGCGTTAATTGCATGACTGAGTGCGTGGGCGTTATTAATTGACTGGTCGAGTCGACCAAACGGCAGTCGACGAAACGGGACCAGATCACTGCTTGCACAAAGCATATGACCCGGTATAGCCTCGTACAAATGTACGTCCACGTGTCATACCTGACAGACTTGTTTTAGCGTGCGGGCAACTCTCTTCAGTTGTCGGCTCTCTTAACAGCCTAAAAACTATCTGGAACGCGCCGCAAATTTTCATAGCCAACAGCATAGCCTTAGTGCACGATAAGAATCAGTCATCCCGTAAACGTGACGCAAAGTAACACAATAGTGAACTAAAATATACGGATTCGTGGAATTCCATGAATCGTCTGCACATGTGCGAATCAGTGGGTACCAGGCTCTCAATCGCCACCACCGCATTTCAACACCCGCGCATAATTAAATCTCCGCCAGAGAGCCTGGGTACGACGAGGCTATAGAGGGGGTTCTTTTGTTGCGGCGCGAAGCGCCGACGACTATTTTTAGGTACATGTAATTAATAATTCGTGAGGGCGTGTCAAATGAATCTAACAGTTCATGATAATATTATTATATCATAACAAATTACTTAAGAAGTGATGCTGTGGCATTGCTGCTCGTTTTCTTTCACGTTATTTCTGAATTCTACGTCCCTATCGATCTACACGTGTGGCCACGCCTTGATTGTGGAGGCGTGGCCGTGGTTACTCGCGACTCGATCGACGTCGACCGCGTACCGTGCATGCAACTAGGAAGCTGGCCATATTACTGCAGTCTTCTACACTAGTAACAGCGATTTGTGGAGTCAAAAGTAGCCAGTATAGTAATTTTCTGAAGACTTCAAGCAGCAGTGTCAATGCTGTTCACTAAGTAACTGTACAAGTGTTTTAGAGCTTCTGGCTCAGCGGCAGGAGAACTGGTACCAGCCATTACAAGAAAAGAAGGGCGTGGCTTACAACATTGTTCGCTAGACTAGAATGTACCGTAAATCGGGAAATTTTCATTGTTAATTAAAAATAGGCTGTGTCAATAGACACAGCCTATTTTTGCTGCTCGTTTATGCTGTTCGTTTATTTTTGCTGCTCGTTGGGTAGCCTGGGCGGTTCGTCCGAACCCCCCTGTCTACGGGCTTGTAACTGCGCAAAGTTGGGAGGGTCGTCCTAAACCTGGCCTTCGGCCCTTGTTAAGCCTAAGGATCGTCGGGAGGGTCGTCTTGGTAAAGCCTATTTAAACAGGGCCTCTGGCCCTCACTAAGGATCGTCGAGAAATTACATTGTAGCTAAAAACTGAACTTTTTTTGCAAAAAAATAACAAAAAAGTGCTTATAGCGAGAATCGAACCTTGAACGAGGGCATTACTAGCCACCGAAATAAACAGCTGAGCCACCGGAACCTGCCCACGCTGCAGTGCTACTGAATCTCATCGATGCAGTGCATACTACGAGCCTGCATTGCATCGATGTGGTTCAGCACTACAGCGTGTAGATGCCGTTTAATTGGTGTCAGTGTACGGTTCACGCGTCACGGTCTACAAATCCAATTTTGCAAGAAGCGTGAAAACCGCTGTAGCGTTTTGGTGGCCGTTATTGACACCAACGAATTGGTGTCAATCTAAAAATATTTCGTGGGTAGGATCAACCACGAAAATGAGACAAACGAATTTTTGTGTGATTGTGTCTATTGACACAGCCTATTTTTAATTAACAATGAAAATTTCCCGATTTACGGTGCATTGTAGTCTAGCGAATTACAATGTTGTAAGCCACGCCCTTCTTTTCTTGTAATGGCTGGTACCAGTTCTCCTGCCGCTGAGCCAGAAGCTCTAAAACACTTGTACAGTTACTTAGTGAACAGCATTGACACTGCTGCTCTCCTCCCGGCCGCTTTGAGCAGAAACCTCATAACAGATCGTCAGAGAACGGAATGCTCTAACGAGACTGACTCGGTATACCAGAGAGCAGAGAAGTTCCTCAGCTACCTTCAGCGAGCTGTGAACGCAGACTACTATAATTACCACCTTTTTGTTTCGATCCTGAAAGAAACCAACCAAGCACAGATCGCGTCTCGTCTTCGTGGTTAGCAGTAACCATCCGGCGCAAGCTGGAGTGTTGATCGTTGCTATTTCTCTGTTTAGATGAACTGGCACACTCGTTCAGGTCTATGCAGCAGCCATCTGCCTCAAGCAGCACTGATGAAGGTATGTAGCATTCATTATAACTAGAGGACCTGTTCATGTTTGCTGCTCAGGAGAGGAGGTATTTGTACCTGACGAGCTACTAGAGGAACTGGGTGACCTGCGTATTGGTTATGCTAAACTACTGTACAATTATGAAAAGCAGCTTCACAGCAGTCCTGAGGCACAAGAGGAGTTTGTCAAGTTCCTGCCACGACTATTTCACAGAGCAGTTGATGATCACAACTTCCAGTCACACTTCAACACTCTCGTAGAGGAGGAAGTATCACTCTTCAACATATTTTATTTAAAACGAATCTGCTCCATATTTCCTGAAGATGTCCGGTAAGGATTCTGTGCTGTAGGTCACATTCACTTGCCTGTTCTCTCTCATACAGTGCCACCACTAGACAGCTTGTAGACGAGTATGAACAACAGCGCCAGCACTTTATGGCCAGTGCTACTGTGAGCCAGTTCAAACAACTATTTCCAGCAACTGCCACATCCTCCAAACTATCGTCAGGGAAAGTCTCTTTCACTTTAAAACTCAAAAACTACTGGGATAAAGATACTCTTGACGATCTGACCAAACTCGTCACTTTGTTTGGTATTTCTGGTAACCATCTCCATCTCTCTAAAGTTGAAGACGGTTGCATCGCAGTCACCTGGCTGTGTTCTACTAGTGAAGTCAAGCAGCTGAAGATGGCCATAGTAGAAGCCACTGGTTCCCTCCAGACCATGGGAGTGCTGCAGGTATTCATTGGAGAGGAGGAGCTTGTGTTGGAATGCTCTGTCACAGGTAGTGTGTGCCATCATGATAGGCAGTGTGTTTGTGTGACCATGATACAGCTGTTATAATGTGGTTCATCTGTTCTACAGCAGCAGCAGCAGCAGTCAAGCAACTGGAGGGACCAAGTGACTTACCTCAGACTAGCAGTACAGTAGAGCTCAAGATACAATCTCCTCCCACACCAGCTAGCACAGGTAAACACAACATGATCTGTAGCGTGCCATGGGGTGTGGTCAGACACACAGTCACCTTCATACATTTGTTGTCATG
Source organism: Haliclona indistincta (assembly GCA_964017065.1). Classification (NCBI taxonomy): domain Eukaryota; kingdom Metazoa; phylum Porifera; class Demospongiae; order Haplosclerida; family Chalinidae; genus Haliclona; species Haliclona indistincta. The sequence continues at coordinate 441,415 of OZ024788.1, read as the reverse complement.
TAAGTTTGCACTAATTGCTCTTTAAATTCTCATTTTAGATTCTCTAACACACAAGCCAGTCGCTGTTCACTTATTATATAAAACAAGTATCGACTACCAATGTCCGATTTGCTATGAGCTTTTCACTGAGCCACTCTCAGAGCCATTCATTACTGACTGTGGACACCTTTGCTGTCGAAAATGTCGTGATCGCTTGCTTGACTCCAGTAAAACAGAGTGCCCCACGTGTCGTGAACCTGACATGCTCAACAATGCTCGATGCGATAAATATCTTCAACGAGTAGTCAGAAGTCTTGAAGTACAGTGCTCAGATTACGAGGTAGGGTGTGAGTGGGTCGGTGAGCTGAGAGACCTCCACGATCATCTTGATCTTGCTAAGGGACGATGTGGCATTGCTTGTCTCTTTGGCTGTGGTAAATACGATCGTAGAAGAGAAATGAGAGAGCACACACGTCATCACTGCCACAAGCGAATGATCTCATGTGAGAACTGTGGTTACTACAACACATTCACTATCGTCACAGAGAAGCACTACCCAATATGTCCCCGGTCTCCTATAGACTGCCCCAACCAGCACTGCCCAGTGGAGGGTTTGAGACGACATCAACTTGAACAGCACCTCAATGAGTGTAGCCACCAACTAGTTGATTGCCCCAACACTGGCTGCTCTGTCCGGCTACCTCGAGGAGAGATGAAGCTACACACACTAGAGCAGCACAACCTGGAGCTGGAGGAGACCAACCAAGCAGTAGCCATCACTCCTGTATCACCACAATACCTGTACAACCAAGCACCAATGGAGTTCATCGTCAGTGATTACCGTGTGAAGAAAGAAGCTAATAAAGTGTGGTACAGTTCACCATTTTATACCCACAACAGAGGCTACAAGTTCCGTCTTCAGGTGTACCCCAATGGTAGAGGTAAAGGCAGTGGTTCTCACCTTTCAGTATATACTCAACTAATGAGAGGAGAATATGATAATGAGTTAGAATGGCCATTTGAAGCAGACGTCAAAGTAGATCTACTGAACTGGAGAGAAGACAAGAATCACCACTCACATACTATTGGCTTTAACAGATACACTGATCCTGATGTCACATACTCTTCTCGTCTCACTGATCAAGAGACTGCACCTGGTCTTGGCATACCTCAATTCATACCTCACACTGACCTGGTGTCCACCACTAACACAGAATACTTGCGTGACGACTACCTCAAACTAAGAGTTAGTGCTATAGTCTACTCCACACCTCTCCTCCCCCTGACCCCAGCATGGCAGGACCCCCTCATCATCACCCAGTCTGTGGCTCAGTTCACCATATTAGAGTATTCTAAACGCAAGCAGTTCAACAACTACTACTTCAGTCCACCATTCACCACCGGCCCACAGGGTTATATATTATGCCTCAGAGTGTTTGCCAATGGTTATGGTAGTGGTGAGGGCAGCCACTTGTCGATCTTTGCTTACATCATGAAAGGTCAGCACGATGACCGCCTCCAGTGGCCTTTCACTGGTACCATCATCATTGAGCTCCTCAACTGGCTGGAGGACAAGGAACACTACAAGAAGACACTCACAATTGATACAAACGATAAGTTAGTTAGAGTTACTGAAGGAATGTATGGAAATGCTAACGGTTATCACCAGTTCATCTCTCATTCCTCTCTCACCTCATCCACTACTAACACACAATATCTTTACCAGGACTGTATTCGTGTGAGAGTACAAGTTAACTGCCCACCTCCATTACCTCCTCGCAATCCTACTTTACCTCCTCCAATATCTCCTCACAATCCTCCAAAAAAATCTCACATGGTTCACTCTGTATCTACAGTTTAATTTAACTCTTTTTCATGTGCTCATTTGTCTTGATTAAATTTTGATTTTTTTTTATGTTAAAGTTCATGCAGCTATTATAAAAATTAAAATCCACATCAGTCAACTAACAGTTATTTTAAAAATCTCTATCCCAGTCTTGTCAGTGCTAGCTAGCTACTAGTGGTAGGTGCTGCATGGTATGACTCCTTCATTGTTTGGGGAACAGGACCACAATAAAAGAGATGGTCAAAGTAGGACAAAGTGGACTTGCATCACTATACTCATGCATTATATTATTGTTCAAATTCAGACCTAGCATTGAATTGCCTCTTTGCAGTGCAAAGGCATAGCACTGATAGCAGGGTTTAGCTAGTGTTGTCTGTATGAACTTGCCCACACATTATTTTCAGCCTTTTGTAGTTTAAACAGTCCATGCAGAAGTTAGACATAATATTTATGCACTCTTTCTAATTTCAGTCAAATACACCATAAGCATGCCCACACCAATAAAGTATCTTATACAAGTCAAGCTGCAGTCTCATCATGTCAGTGCTATACACTAGAGAAGGTGAAGCTGGTTAGTAGTATAATCTCAGATATGCCTCCTTTAGTCTCAGCTTGCGTTGATCTGTCTCTGTCTTGATCTATATAGTGAGAGATACCACATGATGCTATCAGTAGCTATGTCATCTCTTACCAGTAGTTTAGGATCAGCTCCAGGATACTCATGATGATGAATAGATGAGCAGTCCCTTACCTTGTAGAATGAGTCTATGCTACTATAGTGCTGGGTTGATCTAATGGCTGCCATACATGTTGGACACACAGTATAGTCCTGACTAGCTCTTCTCTGATAGTAGTCACCAACTTGGTTACAACCACATTTACTGCACTATAACCAATAGTGCAGTAACTAGTACACTAGTGGACTACTAGTAGCTTCGTACATACCTTCTCAGTGATGCCTTTAGTACACTTCACTGCTACTTCATTCTTCAGTGTTCTTGCTCCACCAAATGACTCACAATATCTCACATGTCTGTTAGTAGGTACATCATGACTATAGGACCCCGGCCTGAATCACATGATAGTCACATGACATATGTAACAGTCACATGACATACCCTGGATTAGGTGTGTGATATTGGTGTTTTGAGAAGCGAGGACACTTTGCTCCAAACCTCTCTAGACTAGCTGGTCTCTTATCATCACTGGTGATCATATCCTCCTCCTGACTAAAGTAGTCAGCCGGTCCCGGCAGCTTATCCTGCAGGACCAGACACCATTATCACGACTAGTGACTCTAGCTAGCTAGCAGCAGGCACTCACATCTCTCTCCCGATGGAGGCGTGGTCCTGATGTGGCTCCAAAATACCATCCATTGCTAGAGCGAGGACGCCGATCCATTGGTTGCAGAAACAGCATCATCTGAAAACAATGAGAGAGAAACTTCAGTTTGAGCAGAGGTGCAGATAAAGTGAAAGAAGCACAGCAATGATGACTACAGTCTGCACTGCATTTTGCTCACCACATCTTTCTCATAGCAGCCCGGTCCTCTGTGTGCCTCTCCTCTCAGACCCTGCTCTATCCCGAGGCAGGTCGGGGCGCTGTGCAGCGGGAACTCAGCCGCTCTACGTTGCTGCCGAAAGCAACACGTTTCCCTGGATCTGCAGAACAGTGAGACGCCTAGCACATCAATAAAGGCGGGGCTGACTCACGTGGTGACTCCACGGGCAGCAGTAGGTCATACTCGCTGGTAGTCATTCTCTATCGACAGCAGAGCATCACCTGAGGGCAAGTGTAGTGCAGTGCCTGAGGGAGACCACACCTTCATTTGTTTACTGATGATGGTAGTCATAGCAACACTGCTGCCCCGTAATTAATCTGGACTGATTCATGAGCATTGCAGCGCAGCCATGAGGCCGAGACCATTCTGTCCTCTGACATGGAGGAACTTCGGTCTAGAGCTCCTAGTGATAGCTCTGTGCGTCACTCTAGCCGTGGGGTTCATGATCACGTGAGTGGATGCCCCTACAAGCTACGCAATGTGTAGCTGATGCTGATTGTTGATAGGTATATCATCGCTGTGAACGATGATCACGTGCGTGGTACCAGCTCTACCCTACATCAGTGATACAGGCGGCAAGGCACCTGAGAGCTGCATCTTCTCACTACTGCTGAGCATAGCTGCTATCCTGGGTGAGAGGATGACTAGCAGAGCCCTTGATCATTATGCCCCTCCTATCATCTCTCTCTAGTGGCGTGTATAGCTACTATCAAGTTCCTCCTCTTCCATCAACAGCATCGCTATGATTTCAGTTCTATATACACATATTTGAACGGTGTATTGTACGTGTTTGGATTACTGGCAGCATTAGGACTATTGATAGTCGGCTGCTTCCAGGTTAACCCCTTTCACTCTCTTCTATTGTTCCTTTCTTACATAGTGTATAATTATATGACCATCTCCCTCCATCCATCCCTCCCTCTCTCCCTCTCTCCCTCCCTCCCTCCCTCCCTCCCTCCCTCCCTCCCTCCCTCCCTCCCTCCCTCCCTCCCTCCCTCCCTCTCTCTCTCTCTCTCTCTCTCTCTCTCTCTCTCTTCCTCTCTCTCTCTCTCTCTTTCTCTCTTTCTCCCTCTCCCTCTCCCTCTCCCTCTCTCTCTCTTCCTCTCTCTCTCCCTCTCCCTCTCCCTCTCCCTCTCCCTCTCCCTCTCCCTCTCCCTCTCCCTCTCCCTCTCCCTCTCCCTCTCCCTCTCCCTCTCCCTCTCCCTCTCCCTCTCCCTCTCCCTCTCCCTCTCCCTCTCCCTCTCCCTCTCCCTCTCCCTCTCCCTCTCCCTCTCCCTCTCCCTCTCCCTCTCCCTCTCCCTCTCCCTCTCCCTCTCCCTCTCCCTCTCCCTCTCCCTCTCCCTCTCTCTCTCTCTCTCTCTCTCTCTCTCTCTCTCTCCCTCTCTCTCTCCCTCCTCATTAGGACTATTGATAGTTGGCTGCTTCCAGGTTAACCCCTATCTCACACTTCTATTGTTCCTTTCTTACATAGTGTATAATTATATGACCATCTCTCTCTCTCTCTCTCCCTCCCTCCCTCCTTTCTCCCTCACTCCCTCCCTCTCCCTCTCCCCCTCTCTCTCTTCAGGATACAGCAGTCCCTACAGTACACTATGTTGGTGCTTTCCTAGTGTTTGGGTTTGGTGTGCTGTATGGATGGGGACAGACATTGTTTGGTATCAAGCTCTTTCGTGCTGGTCACACCCCCTTCTTATGGCGATGTACTCTAGTGATTAGACTGTTACTGTGTGTGGCAGCTAGTGTGTTCTTTATTACATGTGAGTGAGTGAGGGAGAGAGTGAGTGAGTGAATGAGGGAGAGAGTGAGTGAATGAATGAGGGAGAGGGAGGGAGGGAGTGAGTGAGGAAGGAGGGAGAGAGAGAGAGAAGGAGGGAATGAGTGAGTGAGAGAGTGAAGAAGGGAGGGAGAGAGGGGAGTGAGTGTGTGTAGGAGTGTGTAAGCATTAAACTGTTATTCAGTCTCTCTATAACTTGTGTATTGTTGTTGTTCCTATTGTGGTGTGTTTTGATAATGTCATGATCTGCTCATTCTTTAGGTATGGTATCATTTTCATTATCTAACAATCTGATCACAAGACTCCAGTCAACTATGAGGTATACTCACATACACACACTAACACACTCACACACACACACACTCACATACACACACTAAACAAACAAGTGTCATGAGGACTGGGGGTCATGTTTACCTGAAGAGATATGCTGTGTGTACCAAACTGATGTGTGTTATGCAATTCCTGGGAGCCCAGGCTAGATGCTCCCAGGAGTACTGACTGTATAATCTGCTAACAGATTGTACTTTTCACTCCAGTTATACTCATGCAGCAGTATAATTATTACACTTTTTCTCCCCCTCCCTCCCTCCCTCTCTCCCTTCCTCCCTCTCCCTCCCTTCCTTTCTCCCTCCCTCCCTTCCTCTCTTCCTCCCTCCCTCCCTCCCTCTCCCTCCCTCCCTCCCTCCCTCTCCCTCTCTCTCTCCTTCCCTCCCTTCCTCCCTCCCTTCCTCTCTCCCTCCCTCTCTCCCTCCCTCCCTCTCTCTCTCAGGTCTTCAGTAGAGTATGCTCGTGAGGTGATGAATAACAAGTCAATGGAGGACTCCATGTCCAGGATAGACTCCATGGCTAGTGATGTCCCAGCACAAGAAGCAGTCCTGCCCTCTCGTGGTAGCACAGCTACTAGGCTACCAACTGCTGCCGCTAGTACGGTAAGTCACATGACTGCTTGCATCTGATTGGTTGATGCACCTCTACATTCAGGCAGCTGTATCGGATGATTTTTTCGCTGGTCTTACCTCAAGCTCATCGTTGACCCCGCCCACTAATAGGCTGACCACGCCCACCACTAACAGCACATCATCTGGACTAGATATCTCATCATTAGCTACCACTCGCCAGACCACGAGTTATCAGACCCCGCCCATGACACGCCCTCCAACATCACAAGTGAACTACCAAGCACCATCACTACCTCTCCAACCAACACCTCTAGTGGGAGGAGGAGGAATGAGCTCAGTATCTCTCCAGCCCACACCAGCAGCAGCAGCAGCTAGTATACTGACACCAGCTCCAGCAGTAGGGACTAGCTGGTCACCAGCTGCAGTGAGAGGTGGAATGAACTCAGTACCATCTCTACAACCCAACAGCAGCATCGAGTGGAGTGTGGTCATCATCTACAGCACCTCTTCAACAAACTATGATGACTCCAGCAGCAGGAGGAGGAGGGACAAGTTGGTCACCTGCTGTAAGAGGAGAAGGAATGAGCTCGGTTTCTCTTCAGCCGATACTAGCCCCAGCAATGGGAGGAGCAGGAGGAGGGGCTAGCTGGTCATCATCACCTAGTCTGGTTCCACTCCAACCAGCACCAGCAGCTGCACCATCAGTCGGAGGAGGAGGAATGAACCTACACTCATCATCAGGTGCACCAGGACCATCATCAGCTCCATCACTCCAGCCTCCTCTACTGACACCAGTAGGATCAGGAGGTTCATTATTAGCTGCATCATCAGTTGGTACTGGAATGGGCTGGTCCTCATCTATACTGAACCCAGTGGGTGTGTCTAGCCCCGCCCCTTACTCTACTAGTGTCGATGCTTCAACCAACCCAGTCGTCAATGATTGGATCAAGTGCTGTACCCACTAGCCAGCAGACGTTTCCTAGGCAACCAGCTCTAGGAGACAACCCATTTGCTGACAATACTAACAGCTTATTATAAATAGATGATTATGATTTATAATATTATTGTAGTCTCATGAATAATGTTGTGAGCCACGCCCTTCTGTTTTTCTAATGGCTGGTAGCCGTTCTCTTGCAGCTGAGCCAGAAGCTCTAAAAAGCTTGTTCAGTTACTTAGTGAACAGCATTGACACTGCTGCTCTCCTCCCGGTCGCTCTGAGCAAGAACCTCATAACGGATCGTCAGAGAACAGAATGCTCTAACGATACTGACTCGGTGTACCAGAGAGCAGAGAAGTTCCTCAGCTACCTTCAGCGAGCAGTGAACGCAGACTACTATAATTACCACCTTTTTGTTTCGATCCTGAAAGAAACCAACCAAGTACAGATCGCGTCTCGTCTTCGTGGTTAGCAGTATTCATCTACTGCTAGCTGGAGAATGTTGATCGTTGCTTTTTCTCTCTGTTTAGATGAACTGACACACTCGATCAGGTCTATGCAGCAACCGTCCGCCTCAAGCAGCACTGATGAAGGTATGCAGCATTCATTATAACTAGAAGGCCAGTTCATATGTGTTACTCAGGAGAGGTGGTATTTACAACTGTACCTGATGAGCTACTAGAGAAACTGGGTGACCTGCGTATTGGTTATGCTAAACTACTGTACAATTATGAAAAGCAGCTTCATAGCAGTTCTGAGGCACAAGAGGAGTTTGTCAAGTTCCTGCCACGACTGTTTCACAGAGCGGTTGATGATCACAGCTTCCAGTCACACTTCAACACTCTCGTAGAGGAGGAAGTATCACTTTTTAACATATTCTATTTGAAACGAATCTGCTCCATATTTCCTGAAGATGTCCGGTAAGGATTCTGTGCTGTAAGTCACATTCACTTGCTTGTTCTTTCTCATGCAGTGCCACCACTAGACAGCTTGTAGACGAGTATGAACAGCAGCGTCAACACTTTATGGCCAGTGCTACTGTGAGCCAGTTCAAACAACTATTTCCAGCAACTGCCACATCCTTCAAACTATCATCAGGGAAAGTCTCTTTCACTCTAAAACTCAAAAACTACTGGGATAAAGATACTCTTGATGATCTGACCAAGCTTGTTGCTTTGTTTGGTGTTTCTGGTAGCCATCTCCATCTCTCTAAAGTTGAAGATGGTTGTATCGCAGTCACCTGGCTGTGTTCTACTAGTGAAGTCAAGCAGCTGAAGATGGCCATATTAGAAGCCACTGGTTCACTCCAGACCATGGGAGTGCTGCAGGTATTCATTGGAGAGGAGGAGCTTGTGTTGGAATGCTCTGTCACAGGTAGTGTGTGCCATCATGATAGGCAGTGTGTTTGTGTGACCATGATACAGCTGTTATAATGTGGTTCATCTGTTCTACAGCAGCAGCAGCAGTCAAGCAACTGGAGGGACCAAGTGACTTACCTCAGACTAGCAGTACTGTATTAGACCAGAGTCCGCTCATAATGTCATCTCCTCCCACACCAGCTAGCACAGGTAAACACATAATCTGTAGCATGTGGCCAGTGTGGTCAGATACACAGTCAGCTTCATGCATTCATTATCACATAAGTTTGCACTAATCGCTCTTTCTCATTTTAGATTCTCTTCCTCACAAGCCAGTCGCTGTTCACTTATTATATAAAACAAGCATCGACTACCAATGTCCGATTTGCTATGAGCTGTTCACTGAGCCACTCTCAGAGCCATTCATCACTGACTGTGGACACCTTTGCTGTCGAAAATGTCGTGATCGTTTGCTTGACTCCAGTAAAACAGAGTGCCCCATATGCCGTGAACCCGAAATGCTCAGTAGTGCTCGATGCGATAAATATCTTCAACGAGTAGTCAGAAGTCTTGAAGTACGCTGCTCAGATTACGAGGTAGGGTGTGAGTGGGTCGGTGAGCTGAGAGACCTCCACGATCACCTTGATCCTGCTAAGGGACAATGTGGCATTGCTTGTCCCTTTGGCTGTGGTAAATACGTTCGTAGAAGTGAAATGAGAGAGCACACACGTCATCACTGCCACAAGCGAATGATCTCATGTGAGAACTGTGGTTACTACAACACGTTCACTATCGTCACAGAGAAGCACTACCCAATATGCCCCGCCCGGTCTCCTATAGACTGCCCCAACCAGCACTGCCCAGTGGAGGGTTTGAGACGACATCAACTTGAACAGCACCTCAATGAGTGTAGCCACCAACTAGTGGATTGCCCCAACACTGGCTGCTAGCTCTGTCCGTCTACCTCGAGGAGAGATGAAGCTTCACACACTAGAGCAGCACAACCTGGTGCTGGAGGAGACCAACCAAGCAGTAGCCATCACTCCTGTATCACCACAATACCTGTACAACCAAGCACCAATGGAGTTCATCATCAGTGATTACCATGAGAAGAAAGAAGCTAATGAAGAGTGGCACATTCGCCATTTTATACCCACAACAGAGGCTACAAGTTCCGTCTCAATGTGTACCCCAATGGTAATGATATGGGCAGAGGTTCTCATCTTTCTGTATATGCTGCTCTTATGAGAGGAGAATATGATAATGAATTAGAATGGCCATTTGAAGGAGATATCAGAGTAGAGATACTGAACTGGAGAGAAGACAAGAATCACCACTCTGGTACAATTAACTTTAACAGATACAGTGGCCAATACTCTTCTCGTCTCACTGATCAAGAGACTGCAACTGGTTTTGGCACACATCAATTCATATTTCACACTGACCTGGTGTCCACCACTAACACAGAATACTTGCGTGATGACTACCTAAAACTAAGAGTTAGTGCTATAGTCTACTCCACACCTCTCTTCCCCCTGACCCCAGCATGGCAGGACCCCCTCATCAGCACCCAGTCTGGGGCTCAGTTCACCATATCAGAGTATTCTAAACGCAAGCAATTCGACAACCAATACTACAGTCCACCATTCACCACCAGCCCACAGGGTTATACATTATGCCTCGGAGTGTACACTAATGGTTGTGGTGATGGTAAGGGCAGTCACTTGTCGATCTTTGCTTACGTCATGAAAGGTCAGCACGATGACCGCCTCCAGTGGCCTTTCACTGGTACCATCATCTTTGAGCTCCTCAACTGGCTGGAGGACAAAAAACACTACAAGATGATACGCGAAACGAACAATGGATTAGTTAGAGTTACTGAAGGAAAGTACTACCTACCTCCATTACCTCCTCGCAATCCTTCATCACCTCCTCCATTACCTCCTCGCAATCCTCCATTACGTCCTCGCATTCCACTAAAATAATCTCATAATATGGTTCACTCTATATCTACAGTTTAATTTAATCTCTTTTCATGTGGTCATTTGTCTTGATTAAATTTTGACTTTTCTATTGCTAAAGTTCATATGCAGCTTATAATTATTAACATCCACATCGGTCAACTAACAGTTATTTTAAATTATCTCTATATCAGTGCTAGCTAGCTACTAGTGAAAGGTGCTGCATGGTATGACTCCTTTGATGTTCAGGGAACAGGACCACAAAAAAGAGAGCGTCGAAATCAGACAAAGTGGACTTGCATCACTATACTCATGATTATAATAATTATTGTTCAAATTCAGACCTAGCCTTGAATTACCTCTTTGCAGTGCAAAAGGCATAGCACTGATAGCAGAGGTTTACTAGTGTTTTTCTGTATGAACTTGCCCACACATTATTTTCAGCCTTATGTAGTTTGAACAGTCTATCAGTTAGACATTCTTTCTAATTTCATACATATACACCATAAGCAATGCCCACACTAATAAAGTATCTTATACAAGTCAAGCTGCAGTCTCATCAAGTCAGTGCTATACACTGTGAGGCTGGTTAGTAGTATAATCTCAGATATGCCTCCTTTAGTCTCAGCTTGCGTTGATCTGTCTCTGTCTTGATCTATAGTGAGAGACACCACATGATGCTGCTATCAGTAGCTATGTCATCTCTTACCAGTGGTTTAGGATCAGCTCCAGGATACTCATGATGATGAATGGATGAGCAGTCCCTTACCTTGTAGAATGAGTCTATGCTGCTATAGTGCTGGGTTGATCTAATGGCCGCCATACATGTTGGACACACAGTATAGTCCTGACTAGCTCTTCTCTGATAGTAGTCACCAACTTGGTTACAACCACATTTACTGCACTATAACCAATAGTACAGTAACTAGTACACTAGTGGACTACTAGTAGCCTCGTACATACCTTCTCAGCGATGCCTTTAGTACACTTCACTGTTACTTCATTCTTCAGTGTTCTTGCTCCACCAAATGACTCACAATATCTCACATGTCTGTTAGTAGGTACATCATGACTATAGGACCCCGGCCTGAATCACATGATAGTCACATGACATATGTAACAGTCACATGACATACCCTGGATTAGGTGTGTGATATTGGTGTTTTGAGAAGCGAGGACACTTTGCGCCAAACCTCTCTAGACTAGCTGGTCTCTTATCATCACTGGTGGTCATATCCTCCTCCTGACTAAAGTAGTCAGCTGGTCCCGGCAGCTTATCCTGCAGGATCAGACACCATTATCATGACTAGTGACTCCAGCTAGCAGCAGGCACTCACATCTCTCTCACGATGGAGGCGTGGTCCTGATGTGGCTCCAAAATACCATCCATTGCTAGAGCGAGGACGCCGATCCATTGGTTGCAGAAACAGCATCATCTGAAAACAATAAGAGAGAAACTTCAGTTTGAGCAGAGGTGCAGATAAAGTGAAAGAAGCTCAGCAATGATGAGTACAGTTTGCACTGCATTTTGCTCACCACATCTTTCTCATAGCAGCCGGGTCCTCTGTGTGCCTCTCCTCTCAGTCCCTGCTCTATCCCGAGGCGGGTCGGGGCGCTGTGCAGCGGGAACATCAGGCGCTCCACGTTGCTGCCGAAAGCAACACGTTTCCCTGGATCTGGAGAAAAGCGAGACGCCTAGCACAACGATAATGGCGGGGCTGACTCACGTGGGGACTCCACGGACAGCAGTAGGTCATACTCGCTGGTAGTCATTCTCTATCGACAGCAGAGCAGCAAGTGCCTGAGGGAAACCACACCTTCTTTTGTTTACTGATATGATGGTAGTCATAGCAACTGCTGCCCCGTAATTAATCTGGACTGATTCATGAGCAGTGCAGAGCAGCCATGAGGCCGAGACCATTCTGTCCTCTGACGTGGAGGAACTTTGGTCTAGAGCTCCTAGTGATAGCTCTGTGCGTCACTCTAGCCGTGGGGTTCATGATCACGTGAGTGGATGTCCCTACAAGCTACGCAATGTGTAGCTGATGCTGTCTTGTTGATAGGTATATCATCGCTGTGAACGATGATCACGTGGTACCAGCTCTGCCCTACATCAGTGATACAGGCGGCAAGGCACCCGAGAGCTGCATCTTCTCACTACTGCTGAGCATAGCTGCTATCCTGGGTGAGTTGATGATTAACAGAGCCCTTGATCATTATGCCCCTCCTATCATCTCTCTCTCTAGTGGCGTGTATAGCTACTATCAAGTTCCTCCTCTTCCATCAACAGCATCGCTATGGTTTCAGTTCTCTATACACATATTTGAACGGTGTATTGTACGTGTTTGGATTACTGGCAGCATTAGGACTATTGATAGTCGGCTGCTTCCAGGTTAACCCCTCTCACTCTTCTATTGTTCCTTTCTTACATAGTGTATAATTATATGACCATCTCCCTCCCTCCCTCCCTCTCTCCCGTCCTTCCTCCCCCATCTCTCTCTCTCCTTCCCCCCTATCTCTCCCTCCCTCCATCTCACTCTCTTTTTCCCTCCCTCCCTCCTTTCTCTCTCTCTCTCTCTGCAGGATACAGCAGTCCCTACAGTACACTATGTTGGTGCTTTCTTGGTGTTTGGGTTTGGTGTGCTGTATGGATGGGGACAGACATTGTTTGGTATCAAGCTCTTTCGTGCTGGCCACACCCCCTTCTTATGGAGATGTACTCTAGTGATTAGACTGTTACTATGTGTGGCAGCCACTGTGTTCTTCATTACATGTGAGTGAGGGAGGGAGGGAGTGAGTGAGTGAGTGAGTGAGTGAGTGAGTGAGTGAATGTGTGTAAGCATTAAACTGTTATTCAGTCACTCTATAGCTTGTGTGTGTTCCTATCCCTCACTCCCTCCCTAAATCCCTTTCTCTCTCCCTCCCTCTTTTTCTCTAGACATCATTTGATTTCAAGGAGTGGGACCGTCCTCGTGAGCTGTGTACTAACCCATCACTGGATTATCTAGCTCCAGAGTACATCATGAAGGAGATGTGTAGTACACAGAGTGACCTCTACTCATATGGTATGCTGACCTATGCTGTGTATAATGGAGGAGTCCCTCTCATGGAGAGCAGGAATAATATACTGACTTATAAACACAACATAGAACAGGTGAGCAGCTGCTAGCACAGGCTCTAGAATATGCATCGCTTAGTGAACAGGTGTCCTGGCTCTACCAGTGACCCTCTGTGAGGCAGCTAGACACTACTTAGTGCATAGGTGTCCTGGCTCTACCAGTGACCCTCTTTGATGCAGCTAGACACTGCTTAGTGCATAGGTGTCTTGGCTCTACCAGTGACCCTCTGTGAGGCAGCTAAACACTGCTTAGTGCACAGGTGTCCTGGCTCTACCAGTGACCCTCTGTGAGGCAGCTAGACACTGCTTAGTGCATAGGAGCCCATCGAGATGACATGCGCAAGGGAGCATGCAACTCTGTATACGGCGTAATCCAAACATGGCTGCCCATCCTATTTTTAGTAATATCCTTATACGGTCATGCACATGAAACTGTATTACACTGGTAGAGGGTCACTCTGTGGGACAGCTAGACACTGCTTAGTGCCCAGGTGTCCTGGCTCTACCAGTGACCCTCTGTGAGGCAGCTCCTCTCTCTCTCTCTCTCTCTTCAGATTAGTCGTGTCACTGAGCCTGGCCTTGGTGGGGTCCCTCCTCAGTTAAAGCCTCTTGTTAAGAGTCTGTTAGTGATCGAGCCATCAGTACGACCTGATGCTCTACAGGTTACCAAGGTAACGAACCACACCCACCACACATGATAACCCTCTCGTAGTGTCCTTTCTTTGACGAGGTACAAGTCAACACTCTACGATACCTGGATCAGCTGTTCCAGAAGAGTGACATGGAGAAGAGCCAGTTCTTCAAGAGGACACTCTCACGCATTGTCGGCACATACCCCAAGGTACAGTCACGTGATGACCATTCCCACTGACCCGCCCTCTTTTTACTCCACCCACAGCGTGTTGTGTATCAATGTGTATTGCCGGCTCTGAGAGGAGAGTTTCGTAATCATCGCATGATTCCCTTCGTGTTACCTATCGTACTAGTGATAGCTGAGGACTGCTCACTGCAGGAATACTCCACACACATACTACCCATCCTGATTCCTGCACTGAAGATCCAGGATCCCATTCAGGTACACCGTCACTGCAACCACTGTTCATTTACTCACTCACTCACTCACTCTCCCTCCTTCCCTCTCTCTCTCTCCCTCTCTCTCTCTCTCTCTCTCTCTCTCTCTCTCTCTCTCTCTCTCTCTCTCTCTCTCTCTCTCTCTCTCTCTCTCTCTCTCTCTCTCTCTCTCTCTCTCTCTCTCTCTCTCTCTCTCTCTCTCCATCTCTCTCCCTCCTCTCTCTCTCTCTCTCTCTAGGTGATACTACACATAGCTAGCTATCGATCATGAGGAGATCACTAACTCACTCTCACCTTCTATCTTTCTCTTCCTCCCACCCACCTTCCTTCACTTCCCTCCCTCTCTCTCTCCCTCCCTTCATTTCCCTCTCTCCCCCTCCCTCCCTCCCTCCCTCTCTTTCCCTCCCTCCCTCCCTCCCTCCTTCCTTCCTTCCTTCCTTTCCTTCCTTCCTTCCTTCCTTCCTTCCTTCCCTCCCTCCCTCCCTCCCTCCCTCCCTCCCTCCCTCCCTCCCTCCCTCCCTCCCTCCCTCCCTCCCTTCCCTCTCTCCCTCCCTCTCTCCCACTCTCCCTCCCTCTCTCTCCTTCCCTCCCTTCCTCTCTCTCTCCCTCCCTCTCTCCCACTCTCCCTTCCTCTCTCTCCTTCCCTCCCTCCCTCCCTCCCTCCCTCCCTCCTTCTCTCTCTAGTTATGTGTCAAGTGTCTTCTAGCTATAGGTCAGATGGTAGCTGTGCTGGATAAGCATATTCTACTGGACCAGGTTCTTCCTAATATAGTACAGATCAAGTCCAGAGAGCCAGGAGTACTCATGGGGATATTAGGTTAGTGGAGAGGCACTCCTGTGCTCTGAGAGTAGAATGACACAGCAAATTTCACGGATACCGAATTTACGCATTAAAAATTAGTGTTTGTCGTGGGTGGTCTTAGAGTGCCCAAAATGTCGCTTAATCTCATTTTTATATTGAAGCAAAAAATTTTACCCTCTATATAAAATTAATTTCAAAATCTTGACAAAAATGACATGACTATTTTCTACTTTTATGTTATGGTCTGTAATTTGCGGCATTCAGGTGAACTTTTTTCGTCAATGTTTTCTGTCAGAGTAAGTGTCATGGCTCTACCAGTGACCATCAGTGTGGGGCATCTATACAATGCTTACTGTAGCCATCCATTCTGTGATACCATCCTCCTCTCATGTAGGGATATTCCATACCACAGCTACTAATAAGAAGCTGAGACTGGACAAGCACTATCTCGGGGAGAGGGTCCTGCCCTACCTCATTCCCCTCTCACTGGAGTCCTCCCTCAACCTATCACAGGTTAGTAGATAACAAACGACAGAGAAAGCTAACAGTGTTGCTGGTGCAGTTCACACAGTACATGGCAGTGATCAGAGAGATGCTGAAACAGATGGAGACAGAACAACATGCTCACCTCACACAGCTCTCTAAGATGGAGGAACAGACCAAGTATGACACTCACTCACCTCATTCACTCACTGTCCCTCCCTTTCTCTCTCTCTCTCTCTCTCTCTCTCTCTCTCTCTCTCTCCCTCCCTCCCTTCCTCCCTCCCTCCCTCCCTCCCTCTCCCTCTCTCTCCCTCCCTCTCTCTCTCTCTCCCTCCCTCCCTTCCTCCCTTCCTCCTTTCCTCTCTCCCTCCTTCCCTCCCTCCCTCTCTCTCAGGTCATCACTAGAGTATGCTCGTGAGGTGATGGATAACAAGACAATGGAGGACTCCTTGTCCAGGATAGACTCCATGGCTAGTGGTGTCCCAGCACAAGAAGCAGTCCTGCCCTCTCGTGGTAGCACAGCTACCAGGCTACCAACTGCTGCCGCTAGTACGGTAAGTCACATGACTGCTTGCATCTGATTGGTCGATACACCTCTACATACAGGCAACTGTATCAGATGATTTTTTCACTGGTCTTACCTCAAGCTCATCGTTGACCCCGCCCACTAATAGACTGACCACGCCCACCACAACCAGCACATCATCTGGACTAGATATCTCATCATTAGCTACCACTCGCCAGACAACGAGTTATCAGACCCCGCCCATGACACGCCCTCAAGCAAACTACCAAGCACCATCACTACCTCTCCAACCAACACCTCTAGTGGGAGGAGGAAGAATGAGCTCAGTATCTCTCCAGCCCACACCACCACCACCACCAGCTAGTATACTGACACCAGCTCCAGCAGTAGGGACCAGCTGGTCACCATCTGCAGTGAGAGGTGGAATGAACTCAGCACCATCTCCACAACCAACAGCAGCATCGAGTGGAGTGTGGTCATCATCAACAGCACCTCTTCAACAAACTATGATGACTCCAACACCATCAGCAGCAGCAGGAGGAGGAGGGACAAGTTGGTCACCTGCCGTAAGAGGAGAAGGAATGAACTCGGTTTCTCTACAGCCGACACTAGCCCCAGCAATGGGAGGAGCAGGAGGAGGGGCTAGCTGGTCATCATCACCTAGTCTGGTTCCACTCCAACCATCACCAGCAGCTGCACCATCAGTCGGAGGAGGAGGAATGAACCTACACTCATCATCAGGTGCAGCACCAGGACCATCATCAGCTCCATCACTCCAGCCTCCTCTACTGACACCAGTAGGACCAGGAGATTCATTATTAGCTGCATCATCAGTTGGTACTGGAATGGGCTGGTCCTCATCTATACTGAACCCAGTGGGTGTGTCTAGCCCCGCCCCCTGCTCTACTAGTGTCCTTCAAGTTCAACCATCAATGATTGGATCAAGTGCTGTACCCACTAGCCAGCAGACGTTCCCTAGGCAACCAGCTCTAGGAGACAACCCATTTGCTGACAATACTAATAGCTTATTATAATTGATAATGGATTATCATACTGATCTTTTTATACAATAGCCAGGCAACATGATAACATTGTGATAATAATAATCACGATGTGTTATCAAAGCTTTTGGTCCAGTAGTGAACTGGTTCCTGCAGATGACCGCTAGACCATTATTTACACGACACACGGTGCTCACGTGACTGAGAATATAATCACCATCCACTCCCACACGAAGGATATGGCGGTGGCTGGTGGTCCCGCTCGCGGTCCCGCTGCTGAACCAGAAGCTTTAAAACACTTGTTCAGTTATTTACTGAACAGCATTGACACTGCTGCTCTCCTCCCGGCCGCTCTGAGCAAGAATCTCATATCGGATCGTCAGAGAACGGAATGCACTAACGAGACGGACCCGTACAAGAAAGCGGAGACGTTCCTCGGTCACCTTCAGCGAGCAGTGAACGCAGACTACGAAAATTACTACACTATCATTCAGATCCTGAAAGAAACCAACCAAGCACAGATCGCGTCTCGTCTTCGTGGTTAGCAGTAACCATCCGGCGCTAGCTGTAGAATGTTGATCGTTGCTGTTTCTCTCTGTTTAGATGAACTGACACACTCGATCAGGTCTATGCAGCAGCCATCAGCCTCAAGCAGCACTGATGAAGGTATGTAGCATTCATTATAATAACTAGAGGGCCTGTTCATGTTTGCTACTCAGGAGAGGAGGTATTTGTACCTGATGAGCTACTAGAGGAACTGGGTGACCTGCGTATTGGTTATGCTAAACTACTGTACAATTATGAAAAGCAGCTTCATAGCAGTCCTGAGGCACAAGAGGAGTTTGTCAAGTTCCTGCCACATATGTTTCACAGAGCAGTTGATGATCACAGCTTCCAGTCACATTTCAACACTCTCGTAGAGGAGGAAGTATCACTCTTTAACACTCACTATCTGAAACGACTCTGCTCCATATTTCCTGAAGATGTCCGGTAAGGATTCTGTGCTGTAGGTCACATTCACTTGCTTGTTCTCTCTCATGCAGTGCCACCACTAGACGGCTTGTAGACGAGTATGAAGACCAGCGGCAACGGTTTATGGCCAGTGCTACTGTGAGCCAGTTCAAACAACTATTTCCAGCAACTGCCATATCCTCTAGACTGTCGTCAGACAAGGTCTCTGTAAAACTAAAGCTAGAGAATGACTGGGGTAGGGACACTCTTCAAGATCTGACCAAGCTGGCCAATAAGTTTGGTGTCTCTGGTAGCCATCTCCATCTCTCTAAAGTTGAAGATGGTTGTATCGCAGTCACCTGGCTGTGTTCTACTAGTGAAGTGAAGCAGCTGAAGATGGCCATATTAGAAGCCACTGGTTCACTCCAGACCATGGGAGTGCTGCAGGTATTCATTGAAGAGGAGGAGCTTGTGTTGGAATGCTCTGTCACAGGTAGTGTGTGCCATCATGATAGGCAGTGTGTTTGTGTGACCATGATACAGCTGTTATAATGTGGTTCATCTGTTCTACAGCTGCAGTCTTACAACTGGAGGGACCAAGTGACTTACCTCAGACTAGCAGTACTGTATTAGACCAGAGTCCGCTCATAATGTCATCTCCTCCCACACCAGCTAGCACAGGTAAACACATAATCTGTAGCATGCCATGAATCTGTAGCATGCCATGGGGTGGGGTCAGATACACAATTAGCCTCAGCCCGCCCCAGGTTCTTCAGGAGGTGTGGCTCGATTGCGTGGGTGGTGTAGGAGTGCCTGCATGGTATCCACTGTTCATGCATGCACTAGTTTGCCAAGGCTCCGGTTATTCGTATACGTAGACTATAGACTATGACTATGCATGACTATGACAGTAGACTATGCTATAGTCCGGCCACCTGTCACAGTTTTGCCCGGTATGCTAGCCATGTATTTTGCTTACAGCAATCACAATGTAGTTATGCAATCAGAAGTCAATCAGTGCTGACCACTAATTCAACCGGGCGTGTCTGTAATGTCGGTGCAGCACAAGAGCGAGATAGCATCACTAGCTTGCTTACACACAATTTCTTTAGACATGTGTTGCTATCCTGTAGTGAAATTCCTACCTATCAGCTTGTAGGCTGTCAACTGTGGATATTGTTGTGAACTCAATTCAATATTATTATAGAAATAGACAATATAGAAATTCAATTATTATAGAAATTCGTCTGATAAAACGTAGAAGAGTGGCGTTGCTGTTTTAATACATGCAGTACGCCGCTGTACCATGGACAATATAGTACTGTAGGTGGACTGGAAACGCAATTACTTTACGGAGAATTATACGGAAGTTGCGTGGACATCCTCGTAACGGCTAATGAAACCAAGAAAATGCGTACTGTGTACTAAAGCAGCGACGCCACTCTTCTACGCTTTATCAGACGAATGAAAAGTATTCTATGGAGACCTAACATGTTATATCTGTGTGTTAACAGGCAGTTTACTACCCAAGTGTATATTTGCACTCGCTGAGCAAGTAAAATACACCCGAGCAACGCGATATGCTAAACTAAACTTGTGCAGGGTAATCTCTGAAAGAGTAAACTCCTTAGCCTTAGATTTCCATTACTGATTTGGTTCATTGATACGTCCAGTGGGTCTAACAAGAACTAAAATCGGTAGTAGTAGTTATAGTAGTCATTCCAACATGAAATATTTCATTTTAGTGCCTGAACTTGAGCAGGGTAATCTCAGTAACCACTTAGTTATGATCTAAACAATTTCTACCATGCTCATTGCAACTGGTGTGGCTACTGGGTCCGCTATTAGTTATCACAAAATCTTAACTAAAAATCCACACAACAGTAACTTTCTGTTAGCTACTATTACTAGCCACACATAGTGAATGGACCAGCATCTCTCACTCTATGTAATTTACAAGTCAGTGTGCATATAGGACTCAACTATTACACATAAACATTTAAAATACAGTATAGAGCTTGTTCTTTGGCTGGTGTCTGACTGCCACTGGCTGACTAGGATTCGTTTTACACTCTTAGACGACATCAACTCAACTTCTGATACTGTCCGCACACTAACACATGCCTTGTTACTGTCAACTTAAAGTTTGAGAGTCACCGCTACTGCATAACTCATGTAGCTAGACGTCAGTGGCGGTACTGGCTGTCTGTTGAAGCGGTAAGTCGACTCTTGCAGCTGCCGCCGTTGGTTCCTGCTCGCCGAGTAGTTCTCATAATGATATTAGATTATAGACCTAGCCAGATTTTCACATAAAGCGTCTTCTTTCTCAAGAGAATGGCTATTTCTGACGGCATTCACAGTGATTCAGCTGTATCCAGCAGGTGCCATTTTACAGGTTTCCGTACATTTTTCCGTTATACCCGTTACGAGGATAGGTTTTCAAATTTCTCCGTAAACTAATTGCGTTTCCAGTCCACCTACGGTCCATGGCTGTACGCGTCTTCTTGGTTTTCACTAGCCGTTACGCGGATCACCACACAACTTCCGTATAATTCTCTGTAAACTAATTGCGTTTCCAGTCCACCTAAATATAGGTTAGACGACGGATCGAGGCAACTATGGGATTTAGAGTGCCACGGGAACCGATGCATAGACGTTCCGAGTGCGTAGCGCGAGGGCGTCTATTTCGGTTGCCAAGGCGGTGAAGGTGCTCTAAATCCCGTAGTTGCCGATGATTTGTCGTCTAAGGTATTTATACTACAGCTACATGGCAACAATAAACCGATGCAGAATATTTTTGAAAAACAATGGTTGATGACCATCCCAAAGCGAAAAGTTCCTGCAACATGAGCGTTTCTTCTTGCTCGAAAACACGTTCTGTGACCCGGCTGCCACACCCACAAACGCCGCTTTGCGTTACACGTGGCAATGGCTGAACTTTGACTCCGACGAACGGTTAGAATGATAGTTACTAGAATCCAGCAGTCTTTTGTACGTGCTGTCAGTGTGTGCGTTTATTAGGCAATCTTTAAGCTGTCAACATAGCAAAACACGGTGAGTTACTTGGTTTCTTAGGTTTTTCATGCACAACAAGTCAATCGTTGCATTGATCATCGTAGCCAATTAAGTACCCGGGTCTATATAGACGCTGTGCTGCCCATACCAGAAGCGAACACAACTCGTACTGACCAAAGCTAGTACTCGTACAAAAAGAAACTCATGACAGAGGAAAACATGATCATGAGTTCCAGCGGAAAATATGAGTTCCAGCGGAAAAATACGAGTTCCCGCGGAAGAATACGTGATTTATTATCCTCCAACTGACCAATCAGATTCTAGAATTACATTGAACTGTAGTATAAGGTATATTTATTGTCCATGTTTAGACTATCTTGGGCCTATCTTTATACAATGAGTCTACTAATAAAGACTATAAGAGCAGTTGCCAGGGGAATGACAAGATGGCATCTCGCCTGGAGGCACTAAGTACGGCACGGCCATATCTTCGCCGTACGGGCGTTTAAGCGAATCTAACGTTCTGAAGCTGCACGATTTGTGCGATTACAAAGAGACCTTTAGAAGCAAAAGAAACCAGGTCTAAGGTGGTAAACCAGAGTTCACGTGGTCACCCGTTTTGTTCATCTTCTTTCTTTCTTTCTTCCTATTCTTCAGAGAGTCTAGCACAGTAGTGAGTGAACCAAACGCAACTAAACGTACACAGAAGCAACGCTACCTATGACCATCAGTGCACCTGATATCTATTTAGGCCTAAAACACTGGGAGAAGCGAGTATTTTCAGGAAAAAAACAGTGATTTTGGGTCCATAAAGCCTGGTTCACAATGAGCCGCAGAGCTTAGCGACACGACCCTCGGCAAATCGTTCACAATATGTTGCAACGCGAAGCGGCGCGGCAAAACGCATATTTTTTTTCTGCCGCGTGATGCGAGGATGGAACCTGGTTCTATTTCTACGGCATGTCGCGGCACAGTCATTGCGACTCATTGTGAACTAGGCTTTACCGACTCCATTCCACGCTTCTGCTTGAACTCCGTTACTAAGTTACACCTACTCGCGCACGCCCGGCCCGCAGAGGAGGTTGGCCATGCGTCACTCTGACGCATCGAGTCATGCTGTTGGTCATGTGATAAACTGTGCGTTATACGTGAGACTGAGCGAGCCGGTTCTTGCTGCGTTCACTACATCGCACGATGGCTACAATGGGAGAAAGCATCCGTAACGCTGAAGTCAACAGTGATGATCGCGAAATGACGTAGATAATGGTCCTGGATCCGAGAGAAATGATAGTAGTCCGGGTGCGTGTGAAAGTTGCAAGAAAGCTGCATGTGATCACACAATTGTACTCGTGGAGAGCATTGGTGGCACTACACCAAACGTAATTCCATCTTTTCCCTTTATGACTGTCACTGAATTGGTGCACATCAAGTTTCAGGTTTACGGAGATGAAACAGTTTATGATGGCTTTCTCGGTGCAGAAGAGGAATGCCGCTCTGCAGTGAGTGCAGTACACGAAGTCTCTGTCTGAAGGCTCTGTCTAGCTGAAATGAATTCTTGCAGTGAGCGGAATAGGTCTGGGACAGAGTAGAGATACTGGATTGTAATCATTGCTGGAGTATTTAGATGAGAAGAATGAGCTGAAGAATGGGATGAGGAGAGAGATGAAATATTAGTGCTTGTAATCTGAATTCCAATAGATCTGGTATAGTGGAGCGATCTGTCTGAGATGACACAGAGCTACTAGCAAGGTGAAATGTCTGAGACGAAGCAGATCGGCTAGTAAAGAGGGCGGTCTGAGTTGAAGCAGATCGGCTAGTAAGGAGAAAAGTGTGAGATGCAACATCAGATCTGCTATAAAAGGGATTTGTTTGACATGCGATAGATCTGCTAGAAGAAAGATCTATTTGAGATGCGATAGAAGAGAGATCCGTTTTAGATGCAATAGGTCTACTAGTAGAGAGATCAGTCTGAATCTCAACTGATGCCTTTGGAGTTAGAGCATTCCCTCTGCGTCTACTGGACTCTCATATTTTTTCTTCAACCACTTCACCACTTTGTATCGACAAGAATTGCCTATAAAACAATGACCTATCGTTATTCAGGATGTAGTATTTCATGTATAGTATGTACCTGTTCGTTCTGCTGACGTTCTCATCTTTATGTGCATAGCAGCAGCTTCCCAGAAATCATGTTGATGATGAGTTGGCCAGCTACCACGAGAGTGGATGAGAACAAACTCTACTAGGGCCTTGATCTCCGGCTCCTTCCATCCAGCTGTCGCAGTTGGTTCGTTTGTAGTGCCAACGTTCATCCCCAGGACGCTGCTGTGCAGATACTGTTGTAGGACCGCTAAAAATTCTTCTACTCATCAACCGCAAGCTTCTAACAAAATCAGGTCTTCTTTTTGAGCGATTAGTTGGAGTAAGAAGAGTTGGACTGCTCCTGGGTCGTTTATGAGCTGTTTCATCTGCTGCTGACATCGCTAAAGCAAAACAAAGCCTGTACGACTCTGCAAGCGCGATCAGCTTGGCGAGTATGTTATGAATAATACATGAGGTTCCAAAATGTTCCAAAAAGTCCATTAATTTAAGTTATTCATGTTGGAATTATGTCCGGCCTGTGCGGTCACATGAACTCGGCCTACGTATTGCATACGTAGAAATGATGATCGATGACGCGTGGCCAACCTCCTCTGCCCGGCCCGTGTATGTAATTATTCTAATACAAGTGCACCTTAGTACAAATGGCTTAGAATGCGAGTGCGCTTCCATGCACTAGCAGCGTTCACAGCAGGAGTGAGCAGACAATGAGCAAACCGTCACTGATATGCCTGTCAGGCTTGGTAAGAAAGCTAGCTTAAGCTTAGCTAATGTTGCATGGTACGTGTTGCATGTAGTGCAGAGCCAATCCATTGCCAGAAATGACGGTAATACATTTTTCGGACATATTCTGTTTACGTACGAAAACGGACCACAAACCTACAAATTATATACTATGGCTCTTGGAGAAGTTTTGGAACTTCAAAGATTGTTTAACAGTGCTCTAAACCATCATCTACTACCACCAACAGTGCATACCGGCATAAACGTATTGCAAGCAATGGTGAACGAAGAAACAAGCCATGGAACGATCTGGTCCCGTTTCGTCGACTGCCGTTTGGTCGACTCGACCAGTCAATTAATTAATGCCCACGCACTCAGTCATGCAATTAACGCCCACTGGTTTAGGACGACCTTCCCGACGATCCTTAGGCTTACCAAGGGCCGAAGGTCCGGTTTAGGACAACCCTCCCGACGATCCTTAGGCATACCAAGGGCCGAAGGCCCGGGTTAGGACGACCCTCCCAACTTTGCACAGTTAGGAGAAGGTTTTTTAAGGTTTAGGGTTTTGTCTTTACTGTAGCGTTAATATCGTAAGTGGGTGTGGCATGTCGTAATAACTGTGTTTATTAGTCGACGAATCGGGAGTCGACGAAACGGCAGTCGACCAAACGGCACTAAATCCAAGGAACACACCTTTTCGGCTTCAGACGCACCATGGCGTTTCAATCGACTACCCTACACTGCAAGAAGACACAAAGAGTTTGCTAACAACCTACTACTGGATCGCTGAAGCAATACAGCCATGAAAGAACTCTTTCCTGACCTGACCGTATTATGAAATTTTCTAATTATCTGTAATTTTCACCAATTTTCAGGCTAAAAATGGTATAGTCAAAATTTATCTGCCAGAAATAAATTATGCACCAGGCGAAGCTATTTATAGCCTAGTACAAAAATTCCTTTATAACTAGGATATTGTTTCATGGTCTATTTAGAAAGCAGGTTTCGAAATTTTGAAATCTTCCATTTTGTCAATGATTTTGTATTACGCCATTGGGAGAAAGAACTAAGGAATGGCTACCCGATTTGGTATAGCTAAACTCAGTACCGGATTTATGGCTGGGCTACAGCCCCAGGGCCCCAGCCATTGGGGGCCCCCAATTCTGTACAAAAACTTTTTTATAGTGATTAATCTACCTTGTTAACTTTGAAAACTACTGCTTACAGTCGACTACAGACAGTTGCAGTATCGTGGTAGAGCAACTGTCGCTCGTCATATAAAATTTGGGCTGGGTTCTGGTCTCATTCCCGAACTAGGCGTGTTGGTGTGGAAACTATAAAAAGTCGTAATTTTAATAATTTTTTTGATGCCCCATATAGGCCGCAGGGGCGTAGCAACCGGTCAGGCCAGGGCCTGACCAATATTTCGTCCCGAAGTAGGCGTGACTGAGCAATGATTGGCAGGGCAGTGTGGGGCGTGCATTGCGTATAAGCACGTGTAACGCGTAGCAACGTTTATCTGTAACGTCGAAATCAAGATCTATTCATCATCTGATCTTGCGCAGATGAAGTCCCTTGGTAGCGAGTTGGAGCATCCAAAATACACTTATAATAGGCCATCTCATGAATATTAATTAGCAAATTTTTGCATCGCGCTTTGTGCACCACTACACCTCTGCAGGCCCCCATAACAAAGTAGCCCCTGGGCCCAAAAGTTGTAAATCCGGCACTGGCTAAACTGCGTGTGAGCGCTTAGTAACAGTCATGATAAGTTGCCTAAGGTACAGTAGACTGTGAATCACCGTCTAACTAAGGAATCCTGTCGTTCGGTAGCTTCAGGTGCTGCATTTTCAACAGCTTCAACAGCAACAGCAACGCTCGCCATACAATTCACCCACGTTAATTTACGGAATACTATACGGTCAATTATTGTCCATGTCAAATTATTTCTGGCAATGAAGTGTACTCACTCCGCAGTGGCCTGAATAGTTCTTTTTACAGTAACACTGTATTAGCATAAGTGCCAACTAAGTCTTTAATAAGAAAACAAATAAAGCACCAAGGGTGCAAATGCCTCGGTGGAATGCCACCATTTCACATACACAGTCAACTGCACCTATTATACCTTTCTGTACGGCAATCACAATGCAGTATAATAGTTATGCAATCAGAAGCCAATCAGTGCTGACCACTAATTCAACTGGGCGTGTCTATAATGTTCAGTTCGAGTGCAGGGCACAGCACACGAGCGATCGAGATAGCGTCCATAGCTTGCTTACACAATTTCTTTAGACATGCGCTGCAGTGGAACATTTCTTTAGACATGCGCTATAGTGAAATTCTAACCTATCAGCTTCTAGGCAGTCAATTGTGGGTACTTTTGTGCTACGGCGAACTCTAGATCGCCATCGATCGTGAGGTAAGCAAATTACGCCATAACTCAAGAACGAAGCTTCATATACAAGTCTGCCACGCTGTTCATACACTCACTGGCTGCAAGGCAGCCAGCTTTAGACAACATTGTCTCCACAGAAGTCTACATCACCACCAACAGCCATCAAGGTTTGCAATTCATGCGATAACTTACGCACTAAGCTTTAAAATCAAACTTCTGAAAATTCAAATCCGAGCAAGTATCGATTTCTACCCGTGTTGCTTGTTTCAGCGATTAGTTTTCGGCGAGCTACGAGAAATCGTTGCGACAGACTGACAGAATGAATGAATGAATGAATGAATGAATGAATGACACCACGACTACTGTATGCCTCGTGGCTCCACCCACCGAGGCATAACAAGTAATAAAAACATTTATGCAAGAGATTTAGTTTTGGTACATGTATCGAAAAAGTATGGAAACAAGATTGTGAACTTCTAGGTAAGTAAACAAGATTTAAAATAAAAAGGACTGTAATAATAGCACTAGTGTAATGCTACCTCCCTAAATTAACTGCTTTCGATAGTTGTATAGTTAATTTAATAGGGAGGTAGCATTAAACTGCTATTGTTACAGTCCTTTTTATTTTAAATCATGTTTACTTACCTAGAAGTTCACAATCTTGTTTCCATACTTTTTCGATACATGTACCAACCCTAAATCTCTTGCATTTTGGTTAATTTTATTACTTTATTAATTAGCTCAAACTGGTAACCGTCACCTTAAGACTAATGATAAATGTAGCAAGAGAAACTTAAAATATAAGTAGCTCGCAATATAAACAAATGATGTCATTACAAAACTCAATTAATAATCGTTATCAGTTATCACAAATATTTCTGTCTACGGAGAACTCTAGATCGCTAGCAACAGCCATCGATCGCGAGATAGATCTAAGCAAATCACGCCATAACTCGAGAACGAAGCTTTGTATACAAATGTCAAATGTTTAAAAGCAAGATAATATCGAGTTCTACTTGCATTGCTAGTTTCAGTGCTCATCGTTCAGCGTGCGCTGCTGATGCCTCGGGGCAGTCATAAAACTAAATAATGTCTAATAATTTGTAATTAATGTAAAATCTAAGACATGAAACTATAATAAATTCCTAAATGTCATTGCATGCATTGAGGAGATGTATGGGGCAACAATGGTCCTGATGTGGCTCCAAAATACCATCCATTGCTAGAGCGAGGACGCTGATCCATTGGTTGCAGAAACAGCGTCATCTGAAAACAACGAGAGAGAAGCTTCAGTTTGAGCAGAGGTGCAGATAAAGTGAAAGAAGCTCAGCAATGTTTGCACTGCATTTTGCTCACCACATCTTTCTCATAGCAGCCTGGTCCTCTATGTGCCTCTCCTCTAAGCTTTTAAATCAAGCTTCTTAATTCAAATCCGAACAAATATCGATTTCTACCCATGTTTCTTGTTTTAGCGGTTAGTTTTTAGCGAGCTACGAGAAATCATTGCAACAGACTGACTGACTCAATGACACCACAACTATATAGTCTTTTTCCCAGACCACACCTCTTCTGCTATGCTTCCCAGAGGGTTCTCTGTCTTGGTAAAGTTTCATTCTCAGAAAATGGAATGACCAATCATTTTCATGACAAACACGTCATTGAGCACATGATCAATATTGCAGTAGTGCATTATATTCAGATTCATCGATGACAGAGAGCATCTAGGGTAATCTTCATTGACTAATAAGTACTACGAGGTAGCCAGTCTGCCTCAAATGAGCGATTTCGCTACCAACAGGTGTCGAAAAATAATTTGCGATTTATTGTTCTTGCCATTACATTTGTGAGCGCTGCCATCTTCGAGCACCACCAAGCAACACAATACTGTCGTGTCTTCCTTACCTGATCTACTATTGTTGAGTACTGTAGTTCGTGTGACCACAGACGTTAGTATACAGACAATTTGTCCGCATATTGCGTCGTGAAAGGACATCACACGGAATTGCGTTTATGCACAGAACACAATTTATACTTGTAATGAATATAACGGGTTGCTAATGACAACCACTCCATTCCGTGAAGGTCACCTTGGATTGTTGTTCACTGTGCGTCTTCTTGCACCGTTTCTACTAGTCCCAGTAGCGTCTATGGTACTGAAAAGGACTCCTATTGGTGTGCCTCGAACGTCTGCTTCCTTCGCTCTGAACCACAAAGCATTGTCGCTGTTCGCTAGCATGGTACAGGTAGGCAACTTCACAGCTCTACAAACGCTTGCAGTAGACGTCCACTGTTCCAGCACGGTTGTGCAAGCTTAAACTTATGTATTACCTTTAACAATGAACAGAAAGGAACCAGCGCGACAATATCAGAGCTCATAGAGAATGGCGGTCACGAGTGAACTCTGAGCTTCCTCCTCAGCCTTCGCTACACTAGAATTGCTACAGTACTACTATAGTTTCTAGACAGTCTAGGGATAGTCTGAGATACTAGCGCTGCAGTTTAAACAATAAACCATCCTCAAACTGTCCTAAACGCAACTTCTGTACTTCATTTCCTCCCGGGCAAAACTTTTTTTTCTCACCCAACTTCACCTCACCTACTTTTTTCTTTGGATTTCAAATTTGAACACACCATTCAAAATCGTCAGACCCTGTTCTATTAGACCTGGGGTCGACCAACTCAAAATCGAGTTTCTAAACCGCATAGATCCCATTCGCTGAGGCGTCTAACTATTTTAGAGTATAGCCACGAGTAGCTAAGCAACACTCACACGACGGATTTGTAAACAAAGAAATGGCGTTTGTGTTTGAAAAGACGAGGCGTGCTAAAGTTGTTTCTTGCGTGGCTCTGAACAGAGATAGGGCAATCTTCGATGGCGAACAACACTCAGCAGTATATACTCTTACACAAACGTTAACCCTTTAATTGCTGAATTATTTCGTCCAAATTTTGACCTGCTCTAAACTGGTAGTTTGTCTTGCAATTTTCTCCACCATCCCGTACGCTAGCTGTTCCAAACTAGCACCCTTTTCTCCTGGCATATCAAATTTTACGACCATGTGCTAAACTCCAAGTTGGCCACTCCCACTTCAGAACTGAAGCCACATAAGTGTTGCGGCCTCGTCATTTTTCAGCTGATTTTGGTCTTCGTCTAGCCATGGTGAATGATACAAAACCTAGTGGTGTCCAGGTGAGCAAACAGGACAGTTTAGACCATATTCAATGCAAAGTGTGCATTTCCAGGCACCCTGAAGCCACAAATATGCAAAAAATTCACCACCGGCGCTGAGCGCCTTTCGGTCCCACCCTACGGGAAACAAACCTATGTCAATCTTCGATCACAGTAATGTTTTAGTTGAATAAGCGCGAGAAACAATTTTGTTTTTTTAGGAAAATTCCCATTCTACACTTTGGCTTAATTTGAGCTTTCTGAGGCACTCTACACACTATTTATGATGTCCAATGTGGGTAGTACCAGGAGCGTATAAAAGGAAGGAGCGTTCAACTACCGTATACGCTTAGTAATATCGAAGCCTAAAGTCCGCCGCCGTGTGCTGTTGCTACTTGGAACTTGGGCGTTTCTTTGCGCGTTGTGGCTCGCTATTTCCTACCTATACATTCATCCACGTCTCGTCCTGCCCGTCTCCGGCTAAAACAAGCAAGCGTTCAGCCAGAGCTATGGTCGCCGTCGCAAGCGGCGGACTTTAGGCTCCGATATTTCTGTTAGTTACACGCTCCTTCCTTTTATACGCTCCTGGTAATACTAATTAAGACGCCTAAAGGCGTCATTAGGGGTTAAAGGGTTAAAGAAAATCGAACGGTAAGTCAAGCGTCTCTAGTCCACACGAGCTCCTTGGGTCGCCAGCCATGCGCACCACCATAACAAGCTCCAACCTGGATTTTGAAACTCCTCCCTGCCACATGCCGTGTGGACTCGCCAGTTGCGACTAACGATCGAAACCGAGGAACATTTCTAGCTCGCCTCATCCACTTGTCTATCTGCGCTACGTGTCCCGTCAACTGGTCGTCGCTCTTGTTTATTATAGTCTGTTTGTTGTGCAGAGAGAATGATTCCTTTACTGATTCAAGTTGACTTCTAAGTAGTGCGGCTTGGATACTAAGTGCGGTTTGGATACTAAGCTATTTAGTGTCCAAGCTGTAGTCAATCTCATTGGTCAATATCACTAGACTATATCATAGATAAATACCCCATGTACAGGATTGGTAACTGCATGCTCACGTGAGCAAATGCCCTAATACATTTCCACGCGGACAGTCATCGTTCGGGTTATTAGCGCCTATGTTGGTTTTGACCTCCGGCCACCAAAGAGGAAAATACGGCTATTTCAGGCACCCAGGAACACTTTCGCTGGAGAGAAGCTCAGAGAACATTGATAGATATGCCAGCGATCGTTTGCAAGAGTAAATAATACTAGAGAGAGTATCCAACTCCAATAATACCCGTCAAGGACACTCTCGGGAAAGTAACGTGACCAGCACGCGAGCAGATGACGTTAACCCTTTATAGGCTATTGACGCCTTAAGGCGTCATAATTGACTCCACCTACTCTAGATGTCATAAATAGTGTGAAAATTGCTCCGGAAAGGTCAAATTATGTTTAATTGCAAATTACCTGAAAAAACCCACTGTTTTTCGCCGCGCCCTCCCCACTAAACCATATAGAACGGGGGACGGGGGGATTTTTAAAGGGGGTGTCCCCCCTTTAACCCGGGGTTCAAAGGGGCAGAGTCCCTCGCCGTTTTCGGCATTTTTAGGGCTTCAGGATGCCCGGAAATGCATACTTTGGCCTAGAATATGGTCTAAACTGTGCTGTTTGCTCACCTGGACACCACCAGGTTTTTGTATCAGTCACCAGGGCTAAATGAAGACCCAAATTAGCTGGAAAATGACGAGGCCGCAACACTTAAGTGGCTTCAGTTCCGAAGTGGGAGTGGCCAACTCAGAGTTTAGTACATGGTCGTAAACTTTGACATGCCAGGTAAAAACAGTGCTAGTTTGGAACAGCTAGCATACTGCATGTTGTAGAAAATTGCTAGACAAACTGTCAGTTTAGAGCAAGTCGAATTTTCGTCAAAATAACCTAGCAAATGAAGGGTTAATCAGTATCAATTATTCATCGTGTAACGTCATGACTTGGTACGTGCACCCGCGATCGCGATTGCAACAGCACTAAAGCTACCATTTTCATTGATGATTGACAACAAGTCGGATGTGTGCTGTAGAGCCTGCAGGTGGATGCATGTACCACAGTTTGGAGTCCACCAAAAGATGGCTACCTTTTGTCACTATATATGCGTCCCACACGGAAGTTCAGAGACTTGCCATATTCTTTTTCTCCAGCAGTGACCAGCACGCAGTGGAAACTATCTGAAAAAGTGGCTGCTCGCTTCGTATGTGGAGCGGAGTCGCTTGCTGCTTCTGCTGTTCGCTCGAGTGATCGCTTCATGGTCAGTATGGGCGGCGCGACGGCTGTGACAACAAGCTACGTAGGCAAGATTTTCACTGCAACATATACGTCAGATGACGTCAATTTGCTCGCGTGCTGGTCACGTTACTTTCCTGAGAGTGTCCTTGACGGGTATTATTGGAGTTGGATACTCTCTCTACTATTTACTCTTGCCGTTTGGCAGTGCGTTAAATTATGCCGGACGCTTCTTCTCAGCAGAGTTGTCCTAGTCGCCGATTCCACAGTTTATTATGGGACTAGAAGTCTATTAGGAAAACAGCTACTTAAGTAAAAACACTGCTAGGATAACCATGTGGCATCGGTGCGATAGGAAAACAGCCACATTAGCTGTTTGAACCTAGTTTGAGGAGAGCTTTGCTTGGTTTTACACCTTGACCGGGGTCGTAGATATGCTGTTTCTGTGGGACTGTAACTGTCCGAGTATACTTCTGTGCTCCATTGCCAGAAATGCAATACATTTTTCGGACATATGCTGTTTACGTACGAAAACGAACCACAAATCTACAAATTGTTTACCATGGCTCTTAGAGAAGCTATTAAACTTCATTGGTGCTCTAAAACATCATCTGCTACCACAGGCAGACGGTCAACATCGCATACCGGAAAAACGTATTGCAAGCAATGGCGGACGAAGAAACAAGCCATGGAACACACCTTTCAGCTTCCAGACGCCCCATAGCGTTTGAATCAACTACTCTACACTGCTACAGCGGTTTTATTACTCCTTGCAACAGCCAAAAAGCGTACGGCGTGATCCGTGCCTTATTTGGAAGGTTTATTACATTGCGTGATTCAGATTGAACACGGTTCACGCTCTACGCTTCACGCTCTGCGCGTGCAAGATGTAATAAAACCGCTGTAGAAGACACAAGGAGTTTGCAAACAACCTACTACTTGATCGCTGAAGCAATACAGCCACGAAAGAACTGTTTCTAGACCTGACCGTATTATGATCCTATCTAATTATCTGTAGTTTTCACCTATTTTCATGCTAAAAATGGAACGCCCAAAATTCATCTACTGGAAATAAAATATGCACCAGGGCGAAGCTGTTTATAGCCTAGTACAAGAATCCCCGTCGAACTAGTGAAACCTTGTGCGATCTGTTTAGATAAACGGTTTAGAAATTTTGAAATCCTCCATTTTGTACAACATTTTGTATTACGCCATTGAGAGAAAAGTGCAGAAATTGTATCGCGATTTGGAACGCCGAAACTACGTGCGAGCGTTTATAAACAGCCATAACAGGTTAGCTAAGGTACTGTAATCTACGAATCACCATCGAACTAAGGAATCCTATTGCTCGTTGGCTACTGCCGCGGCGTTTTCTTGGTCCTCTCAATGCTCACCATACATTTCCACGCGTTAATTTACGGGAAAATATACGGTCAATTATTGTCCTTGTCCAATTATTTCTGGTAATGCGCTTCTACTTATACAAAGCCTGGTTCTTGCGCGTTCGGAAGCAGTACATGATGAGTATAGCTATCTTAGTCTTGGAGTACTGCAAGCACAAACATGGCCAAGTACGCTTGTTTTGTACAAAAAAATTACAGATATAACGACGTGGACGGACGTAAACAAGGAATGTCAAGTTCAGAGAAAATCAGCCCGAACACTGAGTGCCCGCGTTAAAGTGCAAAAATTCCCTAGTTACCAATCCTGTACATGGGGTATTTATCTATGACTATAATTATACTCTAAATATAGGTTAGACGATGGATTCGAGGTGTCTACGGGATTTAGATCTCCGCGGAAACCGATGTTTTAGACATCCCGAGCGCTTAGCGCGAGGGCGTAGGTATTTCGGTTTCCAAGGTGAGCTAAATCTCGTAGGCACCGAGAATCTATCGTCTGAGGTGTTTAGACCATACCTGCGCTTAAGTAAACGAAGCGCTCGCGGTAGTAGAGAGCCCAGAGAAGTTCCCAGAGTCAACCGAAAGCCCGTTTTCAAACGATGGCAGTATAAACTCGCGTGCGTTTTTCGACGACGCCATGTTGTTGTGGTTATTAATGACGTGGTTAATTAAAAGTGTTCTAAGTAAACTCAGCGGTGTACTAAGTGAAATCAGCGGTATTCTACTTGATTTAGAACACCTCTGGCCGACCAATCAAATTGAAGAATTACATTGAAGTATGGTCTAAGATTAGTTATTGTACTGGGATTAGTTAACTCAATATAATTCAATCTCTCTCTCTCTCTCTCTCTCTCTCTCTCTCTCTCTCTCTCTCTCTCTCTCTCTCTCTAGTGTCTCTAACTCACAAGCCAGTCGCTGTTCACTTACTTCATAAAACAAGTATCGACTACCAATGTCCGATTTGCTATGAGCTGTTCACTGACCCACTCTCAGTGCCATTCATTACTGACTGTGGACACCTTTGCTGTCGAAAATGTCGTGATCGTTTGCTTGACTCCAGTAGAACAGAGTGCCCCATATGCCGTGAACCCGAAATGCTCAGTAGTGCTCGATGCGATAAATATCTTCAACGAGTAGTCAGAAGTCTTGAAGTATGCTGCTCAGATTACGAGGAAGGGTGTAAGTGGGTCGGTGAGCTGAGAGACCTCCACGATCACCTTGATCCTGCTAAGGGACGATGTGGCATTGCTTGTCTCTTTGGCTGTGGTAAATACGATCGTAGAAGTGAAATAAGAGAGCACACACATCATCACTGCCACAAGCGAATGATCTCATGTGAGAACTGTGGTTACTACAACACGTTCACTATCGTCACAGAGAAGCACTACCCGATATGCCTCCGGTCTCCTATAGACTGCCCCAACCAGCATTGCCCAGTGGAGGGTTTGAGACGACATCAACTTGAACAGCACCTCAATGAGTGTAGCCACCAACTAGTGGATTGCCCCAACACTGGCTGCTCTGTCCGGCTACCTCGAGGAGAGATGAAGCTACACACACTAGAGCAACACAACCTGGTGCTGGAGGAGACCAACCAAGCAGTAACCATCACTCCTGCTACAGTATCACCACAATACCTGTACAACCAAGCACCAATGGAGTTTATCATCAGTGATTACCATGAGAAGAAAGAAGCTAATGAAGAGTGGTACAGTTCACCATTTTATACCCACAACAGAGGCTACAAGTTCCGTCTTCAGGTGTACTCCAATGGTAATGATATAGGCAGTGGTTCTCACCTTTCAGTGTATGGTCAACTTATGAGAGGAGAATATGATAATGAGATAGAATGGCCATTTGAAGGAGACGTCAGAGTAGATCTACTGAACTGGAGAGAAGACAAGAATCATCATTCCGATGTGATTCACTTCAACAGATACAGTGATCCTGATGGCATACTCACTTCTCGTCTCACTGATCGAGAGACTGCAACTGGTCTTGGCTGTGCTCAAATCATATCTCTCACTGACCTGGCGTCCACCACTAACACAGAATACTTGTGTGACGACTACCTCAAACTAAGAGTTAGTGCTATAGTCTACTCCACACCTCTCCTCCTCCTGACCCCAGCATGGCAGGACCCCCTCATCAGCACCCAGTCTGGGGCTCAGTTCACCATATCAGAGTATTCCAAACGCAAGCAGTTCAACAACGAATACTACAGTCCACCATTCACCACCAGCCAACAGGGTTATACATTATGCCTTAAAATGTATGCCAACGGCAATGGTAGTGGTAAGGGTAGCCACTTATCAATTCTTGCTGTAATCATGAGAGGTCAATACGATGACGATCTTCGGTGGCCTTTCACTGGTACCGTCATCATTGAGCTCCTCAACTGGCTGGAGGACAAGGAACACTACAAGCTAAGACTCACAAGTGAATCGGGCTTTGTTAGAGTAACTGAAGGAAATTATGGAGGTGATTACGGTGTTTACGAGTTCGTCTCTCAGTCCTCTCTCAACTCATTCACTACTAACACGCAATATCTTCATCAGGATTGTATTCGTGTGAGAGTTCGTGATTGTTTCTTAATAGCTGATGATATTTCATTTGGAATCAAAGGTTAGATATTATGCCAAATACAGTGCATTTGCATTTACATTTGGGACTTTTACATTTGCAATCTTGTTCCTTCACTTTTGCAAACATCATCCCATCTTGTCCCTTTAGTTTTGCAAGCGTCATCCCTACTCTTTTAAAGTTTTTTTAATTAAAACTTTTTTACTTTTGTATACATACTTGTCCAGAATTGTAAAAGTACAAATATAGCACTGTGGGCTGGGGAGCTTAGTAAACTACATGTAAATTAAGCACTATCAAGAATTCATTACCAAAGAGAATGAAACTGTGAATTCGAATATGCCTCGTTTGATATTTCTACTTCACAAAAAATTACTTACACAGCAATGATGTGGTAGTGAATACCATCCCAGCATTGTCTAGCAGTCCTCTTAGATAACGAACTCTTGGTGGTGTACATGCATGATGCACAAACTCGATAGACCAAAATACCACAAGGTGAAGCTGTTTGCTATGCCTCAATATCTCGTATCAAGTGCATACAGTATGTTATTATGGTGCTTTAACTCATTATATCCAGTGGGTAAAGATCATGAATTGTTGAAGTAATCACACTTGAGCCTGCTCATTCTGTATGAAAGCTCATGCTGTATGATGAATAAAGAACGACTACTTTGATGTATATACTCATTGTGCATACATAATTTGTGAGCATGAGGTATTATTTTAAACATACTACATGTGGTATTTTTGACTTATCTTACATGTACACTGCAAATTAAAATAATGACTTGAATAAATTTCTACTCTATGCAGAATTTGCTATTGTGAAGGAGCACATCAAGCAGCAAGGTAGTGTGGACATGCTCTCACTCAAGTCATTTCTTGTTGGTCCTTCCAATGTTGGTAAAACTACCACCTTACGTCGTCTCACAGGAGAGATCGATCACTTGTCACCCGATGAGATCGTTCCTAGCACTGGCATCGATAAGCCTTTGACAGTACAACTGTACCGTGATACTGAGCAATCATCTGTGCTCATATCAGAAGGATGGAAAAGCCAGGGATTAAGTGAACAATGTCAAGCTCTGTGTAGCTATATTCTCAAACCACCCTCCAGTGGTAGTCAGAGCATCGCACAGCAGAGCACACCTGGGAAGTCATCTATCCCAGATAAGCAATCTACTTCAGTGGAATTATCTCGATCGCCTTCTTCGATAGAACCATCATCTTCTTTAGCTCCCTCTACAATGGAGGAAACCACTGCAATCGTTGATACTGTCAGCTCTCCATCACCATTTCCTTCCAGTAAATCTACACGTAGTATTAG
Organism: Haliclona indistincta; assembly: GCA_964017065.1. NCBI lineage: Eukaryota > Metazoa > Porifera > Demospongiae > Haplosclerida > Chalinidae > Haliclona > Haliclona indistincta. Next base: position 404,152 of record OZ024788.1, on the reverse strand, counting down.
CACTCAACCAAGTCAAGCCAGTCCTACTACTACTACTCAAGATGAGATAGCTTCTATGCTTGATTTATTGGTTAAAAAGAAAGACTGGGGAAAAATCCAAGCATTGCTGAAGTTAAAGAATTATACTCTTATGAACGTAGTTGATATTGGAGGTCAACCTGAATTCCATGAGATGTTACCGCTCTTAATGCATGGCTTTGCAATAAGCATGCTTTTTCTTGATATGACCAAAGATCTTGACTCTAAATATCAGGTGGTGTACAGGGATAGCTGTGGTTCAAGTTCTATACAGTACGAATCTGAATATTCTCCGAGAGAAGTCATCCAGCGTGCCCTAAGCAGTATCTCATCACTTCAGAAAGCTGAAAATTATAGTAAGCCAGCAGCCATTCTTATTGGCACCCACCGTGACGAGTGTAGTGAAGCAGATGTTCATACTCTGGAACAATCTGTTCAGAAAGCTTTTTCTGCTTTCATTGAAGATGGCGTGCTTTGCTCAGTCAATAAACCATGTGAAGAGAAGAGGTATGTATACCCAGTGAATAATGTCAGTGAAGATTTTAGTGACATAGAGGGCTTGCGCGAACTGATTACGACTATTGTTCATGATCGGTTCAAACCTGAGCCAGTTCCTACAGCTACTTCAATGTTGCATCTAATTCTTCGCATGAAATATGACCCCACTCCAGGATGGTGCAGCTTGGACAAATGTATAGAGATAGCTGAGCGTTGTGGTATATCTGAAAAAGACCTTGTCAAGGAGGGTGGTATCCTCCAGTACCTTCATGACAGGTTTGGTACCATCCTTCATTACCGTGGCTCAAAGCGAGTCATTGTTAACCCCAATATCATCATGCATCCACCAGCAGAGCTCTTTGCAACTGCATTTGGTGCCAAAGTAAGTGAGTACGCAATAGCTGAGAATATGCGTGAGACGGGAGAGATTCCTCATCGTTTAATGAAGAAAGTGTGTACAGCTAATGATGAGTGCGGTATTATTGAGCTATTAAAGTCACAGCATATTCTCTATGAACATGCTAAATCTGACAGTAATGAAAACTTCTACTTCCTTCCCTGTCTTCTCTGTCCTGATAACAATCTTGGTTATCAATCTCAAGACCCCAGTCACCTCAGTAGTCTCACCTATCCTCCCATCCTGCTCATACCAGAGACAGGATATGTTCCTCTTGGACCGTTTCCAGCCACAGTAGTTAAACTGTCTCAAAGCAGTCACTGGATACTGGCTGAGAGCCCACGGTTTCGAAATCGAATTCGCTTTTATTTTCAACTCCCAAAACAGCAAACCCTAGTTGTTGAGTTACGTGCTCTCTCCACACATCTTGAGTTTCGTATTTTTCACAATGCTTCCTCTAAGCTGATCAACCCTCGTTTGATCCCAAACTGCCTTCATGAGCTAAGAATGGTCTTTGACGAAGTTTTGTCATTTTATCTTCACACAAGAGAAATGAAATGGGACTATGGGTTCTACTGTCCTCACGCTATACAATCAGGTCAATGTTCTCATCCTGCTCGTTGCAGCACAATGGATGAACCACAAGATGTGATTTGTTCCCAACGAGATTGTGGAAATGGACCAGTTGATGTGGAGGATAAACACAAGTGCTGGTTTACTGTGAGTTACATGTTTAGTCACACCTAGCACATTGATTCTCTAATAACCATGCAGGATTACATGGTTTATGCGTGTTAAATTTTTTGTTGTTTACAGGAAATAACTCTTTGGCAATCAACATATTCAACTGCAAATGCTGAATCTGCTAGTTTAGAAGAAATTCCTCCTAAGAAAAAAACAAGAAAAGGTACTGCATGTCTCAATGATGACCTTTGGTTAAATTTTGTTTTCGGCTGATTGTGCAATGAGGTATTTCCAGTGCATTTGTTTACCTATGTTGTGTGTTCACTGTGGCCTTTTGCAATCCTTCCCTTAAGAAAAAGCATGTACCGGCTTATGAGGAAGAGCCACTCCTACCAAGGACCTTCCCCTTGTCCCCGTACCTATGAATGAACAAGGCATTTTGATTTTAAGCCAAATTTTGACCAACTTCCTAATTGCTAGTTTGTGTTTTCAAGACAACATGCGGTGTGAGAATATCAAGCTGTCTGTGCATAAATCCATAGTCTTAGTATGTTGGCATTTGCAAGCCCATAAGCAAGGGTGTTGAGAAAACAATCTATTGACCACTGTTCATAATTCAAAGTGAAGCAGCTAGTTTTGCAAATAATCTTTACATTGGAAAAGGAATGCACGATAGTTTATTATGAATGTTTCATAAATTAATGTAGTTCTTGTACACTAAAAAACCCATTCACAAAAGTTTCTCCCACAAAACTCTCCTGCTGTATATGAAGTTACTGCAGTGTAACTAATTATTTTATTTTCCATAGTATTGCAGCCTACACATACATGTACATGTGTAGTTCGAAATTGTATTTAGGGGATTAATTGAAAGCAGTTTTAAAAGCATCTAATTAATATTCATGAGAATTACATTATTTTGAGCCTGGTATAAGACCGCCTAATGGTGGCCATCAAAATGCAGCTCTAGCGTAATGCCTAGCCTGTGAGAGCTGGAGATCCATGCATATTGGAAGGTAAGATAATTTTTCTCTTGCGCCAAAAGTTGACTTGCAACAGCCTCCTTTGCTTCAACACTTATCACAAGAGGGAACTAACCACATGATTGTGACACATGAAATAGTATGCGACACATGGACTAGTATGTTTTCAACCAAGGTATAACAAGATCAGCTCCGAAAATCTGAACCTATGTATACATGCACCAAATTTACGATGTTCCTGATTCTGAAGTCTAAACTTTCTCTAATATAATAATAGTTGCAGTATTGATTATTCCCTTCTTCCTCAGCAAACTAAGTGCTGACTACAGGTGTATTTCACAATAATAACAGTTTCACTATGGTGTTGTAGGTGCCCCGCCCACACTACTGAAGTTGAAAACAATGAAAGGAGCTGATGGTAAACGTCTGAGGATTATTCAAACGATTGCTGCTCATGACTACACAACATTTGGTATGTGTCTCCTACAAGATGAGAATGGAATAGCAGTCGGTCTACTTAAGAAGAACCACATCCAAGATGGTGCTGAGAGTGTCACTGAGGCCATCATCCAGAGATGGCTGATAAGTGATGCACCTACTCGTACATATCAACACTTGATAGAGTGTCTCGAAGATGCTGAACTGGGTGCACTTGCTGAGCTCATTGAAAAAACAAGGTAAGCTACCAACATACATGTATACACTGTCATGATGTGTCACATGACATGTACTCACTGTTGACAGAATTGTTTACTTGATAACTACCAAAAAATAGATATAGTTAATGTATGCCAGACAGCCAAAATTTCTTTCTGAGACTCAAATTTTAATGCTACCAAATTAATTATTTCAATTTTACAGCAATCCACTCATACTTTCCCTATCTTTATGCCTAATAGATTGTGAGGATACAAGAAACAAGAAGCACAGAAAATAGACCAAAATTAATTTCAACACCTGGCGCAGTTCACTTCTATTTCGACACTCCACATCTACCATAAAAATATTTTAAACTTTGTCATTTTTTGTTGATAGTGTACAGTATTGAGTCATTAATTTTTGTAATCTTTGCTCTTATCAGTAGTCTGTACTTATCTTTAATATCTACTGGTGTTCTGTGTGGATGGAAGGGATAGGCTGATAGTATGTGACGCCATCGATGACCCAGCTTCTGTACTCCCTCCACAATATACTGCTCCTCTTCTTGTGTGTAGGGTACACGTTCCCGTGGCAACTGCATGATAAGCATGAGCAATGAATTATGTAGACCAGTATAGTGTATCATTGTTGACACTATTGTACTAACATGTATTAGCTTCATCTACTGACTGACCTTGGTTGGATGAGTCACTGTTTTCATATCCTTCTTCCTTTGCTGTGTTCTCCTCTTCCTCTCAGTATCTGTCTTATCCGATGGATAGTCAAATGGAGTCCGATCACAAGACGATGACTGAGTGTTGTGAGTGAATTGTGTGGTTCACTCCAGACCATGGGAGTGCTGCAGGTATTTGGAGAGGAGGAGCTTGTGTTGGACTGCTCTGTCACAGGTAGTGTGTGCCATCATGATAGGCAGTGTGTTTGTGTGACCATGATACAGCTGTTATAATGCGGTTCATCTGTTCTACAGCAGCAACAGCAGTCAAGCAACTGGAGGGACCAAGTGACTTACCTCAGACTAGCAGTACTGTATTAGAGCAGAGTCCGCTCATAATGTCATCTCCTCCCACACCAGCTAGCACAGGTAAACACATAATCTGTAGCATGCCATGGGGTGTGGCCGGATACACAGTTAGCCTTGTCCCCAGAAGGTGTGGCTCGATTGCATGGGTGGCGGAGGAGAGGGGTTGGTCCCAAGGGTGACCGGATTAGACAGGTTCCACTGTACCATGCTCTCTTCTGCCACCCACGCAATTGAGCCACACCTCCTGGAGAGCCTATAGGGTCAAGGCTAATGCACATGCAGTCACCTTCTTACATACAGTATAGCAGGTAATTTTAATTTGCAGGGTTAAAAAATTAATATGTAAAAATAAACAAAAAATTGTATGGTGTTGATCTGTATGCGATCATACGATTAGTTATGCTGCCGAGATTAGTTAACTGAATATAATTCAATATCTCTCACTCTCTCACTAGTGTCTCTAACTAACAAGCCAGTCGCTATGATTCACTTACTTGATAAAACAGATATTGACTACCAATGTCCGATTTGCTATGAGCTGTTCACTGAGCCACTCTCAGAGCCATTCATTACTGACTGTGGACACCTTTGCTGTCAAAAATGTCGTGATCGTTTGCTTGACTCCAGTAAAACAGAGTGCCCCACGTGCCGTGAACTCGAAATGCTCAGTAGTGCCCAATATGCGAAAAAAATTAATATCTTTAACGAGTAGTCAGAAGTCTTGCTCAGATTACGAGGTAGGGTGTGAGTGGGTCGGTGAGCTGAGAGACCTCCACGATCACCTTGATCCTGCTAAGGGACGATGTGGCATTGCTTGTCCCTTTGGCTATGGTAAATATGTTCGTAGAAGTGAAATGAGAGAGCACACACGTCATCACTGCCACAAGCGAATGATCTCATGTGAGAACTGTGGTTACTACAACACGTTCACTATCGTCACAGAGAAGCACTACCCAATATGCCCCGCCCGGTCTCCTATAGACTGCCCCAACCAGCACTGCCCAGTGGAGGGTTTGAGACGACATCAACTTGAACAGCACCTCATCTACAGTTTATTTTAACCCTTTTTATGCATGTGCTCTATTTGTCTTGATTAAAATAATTTTGATATTTTAAAATTCATGCAGCTATTATAAAAATTAACATCTGCATCAGTCAACTAGTTGTTTTAAAGTATCTCTATACCAGTCTTGTCAGTGCTAGCTAGCTACTAGTGAAAGGTGCTGCATGGTATGACTCCCTTTAATGTTTGGGGAACAGGACCACAATAAAAGAGAGGGTCAAAATCGGACAAAGTGGACTTGCATCGCTATACTCATGCATTATTATTATTGTTTAAATTCAGACCTAGCATTGAATTACCTCTTTGCAGTGTAAAAGGCATACCACTGATAGCAGAGGTTTACTAGTGTTTTCTGTATGAACTTGCCCACACATTATTTTCAGCCTTTTGTAGTTTGAACAGCCCATGCAGAAGTTAGACATTCTTTCTAATATCAGTCAAATACACCATAAGCAATGCCCACACAATAAAGTATCTTATACAAGTCAAGCTGCAGTCTCATCATGTCAGTGCTATACACTGTGAGGCTGGTTAGTAGTATAATCTCAGATAAGCCTCCTTTAGTCTCAGCTTGCGTTGATCTGTCTCTGTCTTGATCTATAGTGAGAGACACCACATGGTGCTATCAGTAGCTATGTCATCTCTTACCAGTAGTTTAGGATCAGCTCCAGGATACTCATGATGATGGAGGGATGAGCAGTCCCTTACCTTGTAGAATGAGTCTACGCTACTATAGTGCAGCTGGGTTGATCTAATGGCTGCCATACATGTTGGACACACAGTATAGTCCTGACTAGCTCTTCTCTGATAGTAGTCACCAACTTGGTTACAACCACATTTACTGCACTATATTACCAATAGTGCAGTAACTAGTACACTAGTGGACTACTAGTAGCCTCGTACATACCTTCTCAGCGATGCCTTTAGTACACTTCACTGTTACTTCATTCTTCAGTGTTCTAGCTCCACCAAATGACTCACAATATCTCACTTGTCTGTTAGTAGGTACACCATGACTATAGGACCCCGGCCTGAATCACATTATAGTCACATGACATTATGTAACAGTCACATGACATACCCTGGATTAGGTGTGTGATATTGGTGTTTTGAGAAGCGAGGACACTTTGCTCCAAACCTCTCTAGACTAGCTGGTCTCTTGTCATCACTGGTGGTCATATCCTCCTCCTGACTAAAGTAGTCAGCCGGTCCCGGCAGCTTATCCTGTAGGACCAGACACCATTATCATGACTAGTGAGTCTAGCTAGCAGCAGGCACTCACATCTCTCTCACGATGGAGGCGTGGTCCTGATGTGGCTCCAAAATACCATCCATTGCTAGAGCGAGGACGCCGATCCATTGGTTGCAGAAACAGCATCATCTGAAAACAATAAGAGAGAAACTTCAGTTTGAGCAGAGGTGCAGATAAAGTGAAAGAAGCTCAGCAATGATGAGTACAGTTTGCACTGCATTTTGCTCACCACATCTTTCTCATAGCAGCCGGGTCCTCTGTGTGCCTCTCCTCTCATAGTTGATAGTTGGCTGCTTCCAGGTTAACCCCTCTCTCACTCTTCTATTGTTCCTTTCTCACATAGTGTATAACATGACCATCTCCCTCCCTCCCTCCCCCCTCTCTCTCTCTCTCCCTCCCCCCTCTCTCTCTCTCTCTCTCTCCGGCCCTCCCTCCCTCATTCTCTCTCTCTCTCTCTCTCTCTCTCTCTCTCTCTCTCTCTCTCTCTCTCTCTCTCTCTCTCTCTCTCTGCAGGATACAGCAGTCCCTACAGTACAATAGAACTCTAGAATAGAACAGGTGAGCAGCTGCTCTAGATTGTGCATCGCTTAGTGCACAGGTGTCCTGGCTCTACCAGTGACCCTCTGTGAGGCAGTTAGACACTGCTAAGTGCACAGGTGTCCTGGCTCTACCAGTGACCCTCTGTGAGGCAGCTAGACACTGCTAAGTGCACAGGTGTCCTTGCTCTACCAGTGACCCTCTGTGAGGCAGCTAGACACTGCTAAGTGCACAGGTGTCCTGGCTCTACCAGTGACCCTCTGTGAGGCAGCTAGACACTGCTAAGTGCACAGGTGTCCTGGCTCTACCAGTGACCCTCTGTGAGGCAGCTAGAAACTGCTTAGTGCACAGGTGTCCTGGCTCTACCAGTGACCCTCTGTGAGGCAGCTAGACACTGCTTAGTGCACAGGTGTCCTGGCTCTACCAGTGACCCTCTGTGAGGCAGCTAGACACTGCTTAGTGCACAGGTGTCCTGGCTCTACCAGTGACCCTCTGTGAGGCAGCTAGACACTGCTTAGTGCACAGGTGTCCTGGTTCTACCAGTGACCCTC
>OZ024788.1:322978-396288 GCA_964017065.1 Haliclona indistincta | reverse complement strand
CCTCGCATGGTGTTCCTGTGCCTCTACACTGAGTCCATTGCAGTGAGTAGCTGATTCTACACATAGCTAGCTGATCGATCATGAGGAGATCACTAACTCATTCTTCCTATTTCCCCTTCTATCTTCCTCCCTCCCTCCTCTTCTTTCTCTCTCACTCCCTCTTCCTCCCTCCCTCCTTCCCTCTCCTTGCTTCCCTCCCTCTCTCCCTCCTTCTCTCCCTCTTTCTCTACTTCCCTCCCTCCCTTTCTCTCTCCCTCTCTCTCCCTCTCTCCCTCCCTCTCCCTCCCTTTCTCTCTCTCTCTCTCTCTCTCTAGTTGTGTGTCAAGTGTCTTCTAGCTATTGGTCAGATGGTAGCTGTGTTGGATAAGCATATTCTACTGGACCAGGTTCTTCCTAATATAGTACAGATCAAGTCCAGAGAGCCTGGTACTCATGGGGATATTAGGTTAGTGAAGAGAGAGAGAGAGAAGTACTGCTCTCTCTAAGAGTAGCATGACAGACATCAGTGCATATCATAATAGTGCATGGGAAACTAAGATGAGAATGTTCATACCTGTAGCTTGCGCACTGAAGCGCCCAGACTGAGAGCAGTGACAAAGCGAAGCTGTTCGAGAACTGAGCTCAGTTTCACGAGATAGAGAAATTTGCGAATAATAAATTTTTTCGAATTATCTTATTCTTGTGCACTGCATACATTTGCAGATTAATTTGACAGGTGCCGAATTTTATGCATAAATAAATTAGTGTTAGTGTTTGTCGTGAGTGCTTTTAGAGTGCCCAAAATTTTCGCTTAATCCCAATACATTTTTATGTATCAATCTTGACAAAAATGTGAATTTTTACATGGCAAATTTTCTACTATAGACTGTAATTTGCGGAATTCATGTAAAAAAATTTTCATGAATGTTTCTGCTAGAGTAGGCTCTACCAGTGACCATCAGTGTGGGGCATCTATACAATGCTTACTGTAGCCATCCATTCTGTGATACCATCCTCCTCTCGTGTAGGGATATTCCATACCACAGCAACTAATAAGAAGCTAAGACTGGACAAGCATTATCTCGGGGAGAGGGTCCTGCCATACCTCATTCCCCTCTCACTGGAGTCCTCACTCAACCTGTCACAGGTTAGTAGATAACAAACGACAGAGAAAGCTAACAGTGCTGCTGGTGCAGTTCACACAGTACATGGCAGTGATCAGAGAGATGCTGAAACAGATGGAGACAGAACAACAGGCTCACCTCACACAGCTCTCTAAGATGGAGGAACAGACCAAGTATGACACTCACTCGCTCATTCACTCACTTACTGACGCATTCACCTCTCTCTCTCTCTCTCTCCTTCCCTCCCTCCCTCCTTAATTCCCTTCCTCTCCCTCCCTCTCTCTCTCTCTCTCTCTCTCTCTCTCTCTCCCTCTCTCTCTCTCTCTCTCTCTCTCTCTCTCTCTCTCTCTCTCTCTCTCTCTCTCTCTCTCTCTCTCTCTCTCTCCCTCCCTCTCCCTCCCTCCCTCCCTCCCTCTCTCCCTCCCTCTCTCCCTCCCCCTCTCCCTCCCTCTCTCTCTCAGGTCATCACTAGAGTATGCTCGTGAGGTGATGGATAACAAGTCAATGGAGGACACCATGTCCAGGATAGACTCCATGGCTAGTGGTGTCCCAGCACAAGAAGCAGTCCTGCCCTCTCGTGGTAGCACAGCTACCAGGCTACCAACTAGTACGGTAAGTCACATGACTGCTTGCATCTGATTGGTCGATGCACCTCTACATACAGGCAGCTGTAGCGGATGATTTTTTCGCTGGTCTTACCTCAAGCTCATCATTGACCCCGCCCACAAATAGACTGACCACGCCCACCACTAACAGCACATCATCTGGACTAGATATCTCATCATTAGCTGCCACTCGCCAGACCACGAGTTATCAGACCCCGCCCATGACACGCCCTCCAACATCACAAGTGAACTACCAAGCACCATCACTACCTCTCCAACCAACACCTCTAGTGGGAGGAGGAGGAATGAGCTCAGTATCTCTCCAGCCCACACCAGCAGCAGCAGCTAGTATACTGACACCAGCTCCAGCAGTAGGGACTAGCTGGTCACCAGCTGCAGTGAGAGGAGGAATGAACTCAATACCATCTCTACAACCAACAGCAGCATCGAGTGGAGTGTGGTCATCATCTACAGCACCTCTTCAACAAACTATGATGACTCCAGCACCAGCAGCAGGAGGGACAAGCTGGTCACCTGCTGTAAGAGGAGAAGGAATGAGCTCGTTCTCTCTTCAGCCGACACTAGCCCCAGCAATGGGAGGAGCAGGAGGAGGGGCTAGCTGGTCATCATCACCTAGTCTGGTTCCACTCCAACCATCACCAGCAGCTGCACCATCAGTCAGAGGAGGAGGAGGAATGAACTTACACTCATCATCAGGTGCAGCACCAGCACCATCAGCTCCATCACTCCAGCCACCTCTACTGACACCAGTAGGATCAGGAGGTTCATTATTAGCTGCATCATCAGTTGGTACTGGAATGGGCTGGTCCTCATCTATACTGAACCCAGTGGGTGTGTCTAGCCCCGCCCCTTACTCTACTAGTGCTAGTGTCCTTCAACCAACCCAGTCGTCAATGATTGCTGTACCCACTAGCCAGCAGGCGTTCCCTAGGCAACCAGCTCTAGGAGACAACCCATTTGCTGACAATACTAACAGCTTGTTATAATAATCTACAATGTAGTCTCTGTGAATAATGTTGTCAGCCACGCCCTTCTGTTTTTGTAATGGCTGGTAGCAGTTCTCCCGCCGCTGAGCCAGAGGCCCTGAAACAATTGTACAGTTATTTAGTGAACAGCATTGACACTGCTGCTCTCCTCCCGGTCGCTCTGAGCAAGAACCTCATAACGGATCGTCAGAGAACGGAATGCTCTAACGAGACTGACTCGGTATACCAGAGGGCAGAGAAGTTCCTCAGCTACCTTCAGCGAGCTGTGAACGCAGAATACTATAATTACCACCTTTTTGTTTTGATTCTGAAAGAAACCAACCAAGCGCAGATCGCGTCTCGTCTTCGTGGTTAGCAGTAACCATCCGGCGCTAGCTGTAGAATGTTGATCGTTGCTGTTTCTCTCTGTTTAGATGAACTGACACACTCGATCAGGTCTATGCAGCAGCCATCAGCCTCAAGCAGCACTGATGAAGGTATGTAGCATTCATTATAACTAGAGGGCCTGTTCATGTTTGCTCCTCAGGAGAGGAGGTATCTGTACCTGATGAGCTACTAGAGGAACTGGGTGACCTGCGTATTGGTTATGCTAAACTACTGTACAATTATGAAAAGCAGCTTCATAGCAGTCCTGAGGCACAAGAGGAGTTTGTCAAGTTCCTGCCACGACTGTTTCACAGAGCAGTTGATGATCACAGCTTCCAGTCACACTTCAACACTCTCGTAGAGAAGGAAGTATCACTCTTCAACATATTTTATTTGAAACAAATCTGCTCCATATTTCCTGAAGATGTCTGGTAAGGATTCTGTGCTGTAGGTCACATTCACTTGCTTGTTCTCTCTCATGCAGTGCCACCACTAGACAGCTTGTAGACGAGTATGAACAGCAGCGTCAGCATTTTATGACCAGTGCTACTGTGAGCCAGTTCAAACAACTATTTCCAGCAACTGCCACATCCTCCAAACTGTCGTCAGGGAAAGTCTCTTTCACTCTAAAGCTCAAGAACTACTGGGATCAAGATACTCTTGACGATCTGACAAAGCTCGTCACTTTGTTTGGTGTCTCTGGTAACCATCTCCATCTCTCTAAAGTTGAAGTTGGTTGCATTGCTGTCACCTGGCTGTGTTCTACTAGTGAAGTCAAGCAGCTGAAGATGGCCATATCAGAAGCCACTGGTTCACTCCAGACCATGGGAGTGCTGCAGGTATTCATTGGAGAGGAGGAGCTTGTGTTGGAATGCTCTGTCACAGGTACTAGGTAGTGTGTGCCATCATGATAAGCAGTGTGTTTGTGTGACCATGATACAGCTGTTATAATGTGGTTCATCTGTTCTACAGCAGCAGCAGCAGTCAAGCAACTGGAGGGACCAAATGACTTACCTCAGACTAGCAGTACTGTATTAGAGCAGAGTCCGCTCATAATGTCATCTCCTCCCACACCAGCTAGCACAGGTAAACACATAATCTGTAGCATGCCATGGGGTGTGGCTAGACACACAGTCACCTTCTTACATACCATATAGCGGGTAATTTTGCGGGTTAAATTTATTTTAAAAATTGATGAAATGTATGGCGTCGATCTGTATGCGATCATACGATTAGTTATGCTGCCGGGATTAGTTAACTCAATATAGTCTCTATTAGGGAGGCACGGTAGTGACTCCCTATGTAGGGATGAACGAGAAAACAAGATGGCGGCTACATACAATGTATTAGCGTTCAAACGCTGATATTTCGCCTGGTGTAGAATTTTATACGTCTTTAGACACTTAGATCTGCTCTCTGGCGTTGCCCCATCTTACAGTAGCAAGGAGATTGCTCGAAATTGTTACTAAAGTGACGAACCTGGAAACGGTGAAAATCGAGTTTCGTCATCTTCGTTTTCTTCTTTCTTTCTTTCTTCTTTCTTTCTTCAACTCGCCTAGCGCCTTTACGCGAGCAGTGCCGAGACCAAAACATCCACGAACAGTCGTGAAATTCTCCTGGCATGTGCCTTTAGAGCTTTGTTTTTAGCGCAACGGTGATCCAAGTTCCGCGATTTCTCGATCGTGATCCATTGTCAGCTTAGTGTTAGACGCCATTATTGTGATTGCGCAATACGCACGTGACCAAGCAATGGGTAGCGCACGTGACCAAGCAGCTAAAGTATCGCTGCGCCGTGTGGATCACTATCACGGAGAACACACACCCGGCATTTGTCTGGAGTCTTCGAAGAACGGTAAGCTCGCGTAGGATCGCCATTCTGCACTTGCCAGATAATTATAACCGCCGTATAGGTCTACAAACAAGTGTGGGCGGGGCTCGTATGCACTGCGCTGCATGCATGCGTAGGCGACCAGGCAGACCTGTTACGTACAGCTTAACTATTTTAGCTACAAGTTTAAGAAAAGCCATCAACAACAGGAATACTAAACTAATGGTGGAAACAAAGACTTCTCCGTACATGCATGATATTGAACTGCACTTCACTAAAAAGAAAAAAGGACACAAACAAGAAATTAAAAAGATTTCTATCGAAATCAAAAGGATGTAGTGATGAAGAAATCTACCACTGGTTCACAATGTAAACCAACAAGGAACAAGCATAGAATGGTAACACGATTGACTTGCTAACAGACCATAGATCCCTACATCAGTGGCTGTACATAAGATCAATATTTTGTCACAAGCTGAATTCTATTCAAAGTGTCAGTCAACAGTAAATAGCTTAACTAGCTATAGTCTGGCCACAGCAGCCACTGATGTAGGGATCTATGGTCTGTTAGCAAGTCAATCGTGTTACCATTCTATGCTTGTTCCTTGTTGGTTTACATTGTGAACCAGTGGTAGATTTCTTCATCACTACATCCTTTTGATTTCGATAGAAATCTTTTTAATTTCTTGTTTTACATTAATGATTCAATCCCTCTCTCTCTCTCTCTCTCTCTCTCTCTCTCTCTCTCTCTCTCTCTCACTAGTGTCTCTAACTCACAAGCCAGTCGCTGTTTACTTACTTCGTAAAACAGATATTGACTACCAATGTCCGATTTGCTATGAGCTGTTCACTGAGCCACTCTCAGAGCCATTCATTACTGACTGTGGACACCTTTGCTGTCGAAAATGTCGTGATCGTTTGCTTGACTCCAGTAAAACAGAGTGCCCCACGTGCCGTGACCCCGAAATGCTCAGTAGTGCCCGATGCGATAAATATCTTCAACGAAAAGTCAATAGTCTTGAAGTACGCTGCTCAGATTACGAGGAAGGGTGTGAGTGGGTCGGTGAGCTGGGAGACCTCCACGATCACCTTGATCCTGCTAAGGGACAATGTAGCGGCAGCATTGCTTGTCCCTTTGGCTGTGGTAAATACATTCGTAGAAGTGAAATGAGAGAGCACACACGTCATCACTGCCACAAGCGAATGATCTCATGTGAGAACTGTGGTTACTACAACACGTTCACTATCGTCACAGAGAAGCACTACCCAATATGTCCCCGGTCTCCTATAGACTGCCCCAACCAGCACTGCCCAGTGGAGGGTTTGAGACGACATCAACTTGAACAGCACCTCAATGAGTGTAGCCACCAACTAGTGGATTGCCCCAACACTGGCTGCTCTGTCCGGCTACCTCGAGGAGAGATGAAGCTACACACACTAGAGCAGCACAACCTGGTGCTGGAGGAGACCAACCAAGCAGTAGCCATCACTCCTGTATCACCACAATACCTGTACAACCAAGCACCAATGGAGTTCATCATCAGTGATTACCATGAGAAGAAAGAAGCTAATGAAGAGTGGTACAGTTCACCATTTTATACCCACAACAGAGGCTACAAGTTCCGTCTCAAGGTGTGCACCAATGGTTATGGTACAGGCAGAGGTTCTCACCTTTCAGTAGGTGCTCAACTAATGAGAGGAGGATATGATGATGACTTAGAATGGCCATTTGAAGCAGACATCAGAGTAGAGCTACTGAACTGGAGAGAAGACAAGAATCACCACTCACATACTATTGACTTTAACAGATACACTGATCCTGATGGCACATCCTCTTCTCGTCTCACTGATCAAGAGACTGCAACTGGTCTTGGCAAACCTCAATTCATATCTCACACTGACCTGGCGTCCACCACTGACACAGAATACTTGCGTGACGACTACCTCAAACTAAGAGTTAGTGCTATAGTCTACTCCACACCTCTCCTCCCCCTGACCCCAGCATGGCAGGACCCCCTCATCAGCACCCAGTCTGGGGCTCAGTTCACCATATCAGAGTATTCCAAATGCAAGCAGTTCAATGACAGATACTTCAGTCCACCATTCACCACCAGCCCACAGGGTTATAAATTATGCCTCATAGTGTACGCCAATGGTGACGGTAGTGGTGAGGGCAGCCACTTGTCGATCTATGCTGTCATCATGAAAGGTCAGCACGATGACCGCCTTCAGTGGCCTTTCACTGGTACCATCATCATTGAGCTCCTCAACTGGCTGGAGGACAAGGAACACCACAAGAAGACACTCACAATTGATATGAACGATAAATTTGTTAGAGTTATTAAAGGAAGGTATGGAAATAATACCGGTTATGGACGGTTCATCTCTCAGTCCTCTCTCTCCTCATCCACTACTAACACACAATATCTTTACCAGGACTGTATTCGTGTGAGAGTACAAGTCGACTGCCCACGTCCATTACCTCCTCACAATCCTCCAAAAAAATCTCACATGGTTCACTCTGTATCTACAGTTTAATTTGTCTGTGCTCTAATTTGTCTTGATTTGATTTTTTAATGCTAAATTTCATGCAGCTATCGGTGGCAGCTATTATAAAAAATTATTATTTATATCAGTCAACTAACAGTTATTTTAAAGAATCTCTATACCAGTCTTGTCAGTGCTAGCTAGCTATACTAGTGAAAGGTGCTGCATGGTATGACTCCTTTAATGTTCGAAGAACAGGACCACAATAAAAGAGAGGGTCAAAATCAGACAAAGTGGACTTGCATCACTATGCTCATGTATTGTTCAAATTCAGACCTAGCATTGAACTGCCTCTTTGCAGTGCAAAAGGCATAGCACTGATAGCAGAGGTTTACTAGTGTTTTACTGTATGAACTTGCCCACACATTATGATCAGCCTTTTGTAGTTTAAACAGTCCATGCACAAGTTAGACTTTCTTTCTAATTTCAGACAAATAAACCATAAACATGCCCACACCAATAAAGTATCTTATACAAGTCAAGCTGCAGTCTCATCAAGTCAGTGCTATACACTGTGAGGCTGGTTAGTAGTATAATCTCAGATATGCCTCCTTTAGTCTCAGCTTGCGTTGATCTGTCTCTGTCTTGATCTATAGTGAGAGACACCACATGATGCTATCAGTAGCTATGTCATCTCTTACCAGTAGTTTAGGGTCAGCTCCAGGATACTCATGATGATGAATGGATGAGCAGTCCCTTACCTTGTAGAATGAGTCTATGCTACTATAGTGCTGGGTTGATCTAATGGCTGCCATACATGTTGGACACACAGTATAGTCCTGACTAGCTCTTCTCTGATAGTAGTCACCAACTTGGTTACAACCACATTTACTGCACTATAACCAATAGTGCAGTAACTAGTACACTAGTGGACTACTAGTAGCCTCGTACATACCTTCTCAGCGATGCCTTTAGTGCACTTCACTGTTACTTCATTCATCAGTGTTCTTGCTCCACCAAATGACTCACAATATCTCACATGTCTGTTAGTGGGTACATCATGACTATAGGACCCCGGCCTGAATCACATGATAGTCACATGACATATGTAACAGTCACATGACATACCCTGGATTAGGTGTGTGATATTGGTGTTTTGAGAAGCGAGGGCACTTTGCTCCAAACCTCTCTAGACTAGCTGGTCTCTTATCATCACTGGTGGTCATATTCTCCTCCTGACTAAAGTAGTCAGCCGGTCCCGGCAGCTTATCCTGCAGGACCAGACACCATTATCATGACTAGTGACTATAGCTAGCCAGCAGGCACTCACATCTCTCTCCCGATGGAGGCGTGGTCCTGATGTGGCTCCAAAATACCATCCATTGCTAGAGCGAGGCCGCCGATCCATTGGTTTTAGAAACAGCATCATCTGAAAACAATGAGAGAGAAACTTCAGTTTGAGCAGAGGTGCAGATAAAGTGAAAGAAGCACAGCAATGATGAGTACAGTTTGCACTGCATTTTGCTCACCACATCTTTCTCATAGCAGCCGGGTCCTCTGTGTGCCTCTCCTCTCAGTCCCTGCTCTATCCCTAGGCGGGTCGGGGCGCTGTGCAGCGGGAACATCAGCCGCTCTACGTTGCTGCCGAAAGCAACACGTTTCCCTGGATCTGCAGAACAGTGAGACGCCTAGCACAGCGATAATGGCGGGGCTGACTCACGTGGTGACTCCACGGGCAGCAGTAGGTCATACTCGCTGGTAGTCATTCTCTATCGACAGCAGAGCAGCACCTGAGGGCAAGTGCCTGAGGGAGACCACACCTTCTTTTGTTTACTGATGATCGTAGTCATAGCAACTGCTGCCCCGTAATTAATCTGGACTGATTCATAGCTAGCTCAGCCATGAGGCCGAGACCATTCTGTCCTCTGACATGGAGGAACTTCGGTCTTGAGCTCCTAGTGATAGCTAGCTCTGTGCGTCACTCTAGCCGTGGGGTTCATGATCACGTGAGTGGATGTCCCTACAAGCTACGCAATGTCTAGCTGATGCTGTCTTGTTGATAGGTATATCATCGCTGTGAACGATGATCACGTGGTACCAGCTCTACCATACATCAGTGATACAGGCGGCAAGGCACCTGAGAGCTGCATCTTCTCACTACTGCTGAGCATAGCTGCTATCCTGGGTGAGTTGATGACTAACAGATCCCTTGATCATCATGCCTCTCCTATATCATCTCTCTCTCTAGTGGCGTGTATAGCTACTCTCAAGTTCCTTCTCTTCCATCAACAGCATCGTTATGGTTTCAGTTCTCTATACACATATTTGAATGGTGTATTGTACGTGTTTGGATTACTGGCAGCATTAGGACTATTGATAGTTGGCTGCTTCCAGGTTAACCCCTTTCACTCTCTTATAATATTGTTCCTTTCTTACATAGTGTATAATTATGTGACCATCTCTCTCTCTTTCTTCTCTCTCTCTCTCCCCTCTCTCTCTCTCTCTCTCCCCTCTCTCCTCCCTCCCTCCCCCCCCCCCCCCTCCCCCTCCCCTCCCTCCTCTCCTCTCTCTCTCTCTCTCTCTCCCTTCTCCCTCTCCCTCCCTCCCTCTCTCTCTCCCTCCCTCTCCCTCTCTGCAGGATACAGCAGTCCCTACAGTACACTATGTTGGTGCTTTCTTGGTGTTTGGGTTTGGTGTGCTGTATGGATGGGGACAGACATTGTTTGGTATCAAGCTCTTTCATGCTGGTCACACCCCCTTCTTATGGCGATGTACTCTAGTGATTAGACTGTTACTATGTGTGGCAGCTAGTGTGTTCTTCATTACATGTGAGTGAGGGAGAGAGAGAGTGAGTGAATGAGCGAGTGTGTGTGTGTGGGAGTGTGTAAGCATTAAACTGTTATTTAGTCACTCTATAGCTTGTGTGTGTTCCTATCCCTCCTTCCCTCTCTCCCTTCCTCACTCTCTCCCTTTCTCTCTCCTCTAGACCTCATTTGATTTCAAGGAGTGGGACCGGCCACGTGAGCTGTGTACTAACCCATCACTGGATTATCTAGCTCCAGAGTACATTATGAAGGAGATGTGTAGTACTCAGAGTGACCTCTACTCATATGGTATGCTGACCTATGCTGTGTATAATGGAGGAGTCCCTCTCATGGAGAGCAGGAATAATGTACTCACTTATAAACACAATATAGAACAGGTTAGCAGCTGCTAGCACAGGCTCTAGAATGGGCATCGCTTAGTGCACAGGTGTCCTGGCTCTACCAGTGACCCTCTGTGAGACAGCTAGACACTGCTTAGTGCACAGGTGTCCTGGCTCTACCAGTGACCCTCTGTGAGACAGCTAGACCACTGCTTAGTGCACAGGTGTCCTGGCTCTACCAGTGACCCTCTGTGAGACAGCTAGACACTGCTTAGTGCACAGGTGTCCTGGCTCTACCAGTGACCCTCTGTGAGACAGCTAGACACTGCTTAGTGCACAGGTGTCCTGGCTCTACCAGTGACCCTCTGTGAGACAGCTAGACACTGCTTAGTGCACAGGTGTCCTGGCTCTACCAGTGACCCTCTGTGAGACAGCTAGACACTGCTTAGTGCACAGGTGTCCTGGCTCTACCAGTGACCCTCTGTGAGGCAGCTAGACACTGCTTAGTGCACAGGTGTCCTGCCTCTACCAGTGACCCTCTGTGAAGCAGCTAGACACTGCTTAGTGCACAGGTGTCCTGGCTCTACCAGTGACCCTCTGTGAGGCAGCTCCTCTCTTCTCTCTCTTCAGATTAGTCGTATCACTGAGCCCGGCCTTGGTGGGGTTCCTCCTCAGCTAAAGCCTCTTGTTAAGAGTCTGTTAGTGATCGAGCCATCAGTACGACCTGACGCTCTACAGGCTACCAAGGTAACAAACCACACCCACCACACATGATAACCCTCTCGTAGTGTCCTTTCTTTGATGAGGTACAAGTCAACACTCTACAATACCTGGATCAGCTGTTCCAGAAGAGCGACATGGAAAGAGCCAGTTCTTCAAGAAGACACTCTCACGCATTGTCGGCACATATCCCAAGGTACTGTCACATGATGACCACTCCCACTGACCTGCCTTCTTTTTTACTCCACCCACAGCGTGTTGTGTATCAATGTGTATTGCCGACTCTGAGAGGAGAGTTTCGTAATCATCGCATGATTCCCTTTGTGTTGCCTATCGTACTAGTGATAGCTGAGGACTGCTCACTGCAGGAATACTCCACACACATACTACCCATCCTGATTCCTGCACTGAAGATACAGGATCCCCATTCAGGTACACCGCAAGCACTGTTCATTTACTCACTCACTCTCTCTCTCCCTCCTTCCCTTTTTTCTCTCTTTTCTCTCTCTTTCTCTCTCTCTCTCTCTCTCTCTCTCTCTCTCTCTCTCTCTCTATCTTCCTATCTCCCTCCCTCTCTCTCCCCCTCTCTCTATCTCTCTCTCTCTCCCTCCCTCACCCTCCCTCTCTCTCCCTCCCTCTCCCTCTCTCTCTCTCTAGGTGCCTCTGATATTTTTTCAGAAGATGGATCTTCTCCTCAAGAAGACCTCAGTGGATGAGATGAAGCGATATATTCTACCAATGATACTCCGCTCACTAGAGTCCAGCAGCAGTCAAGTACAGGTATGGCTGATAAATTTTATTTCATATTTTCAAGTAGCATAACTCTCTCCTCTCTCTCCCTCCCTCTCTCTTTCTCTTCCTCCCTCACTCTCTCCTCTCTCCCTCCCCCCCTCTCTCTCTCTCTCTCTCTCTCTCTCTCTCTCTCTCTCTCTCTCTCCCTCTCTCTCTTTCAGGAGCTGTGTGTCAGTATATTGCCCACATTTGTTGATATGATGGATTATAGTTCAATGAAGCACTCCATTGTACCTCGCATGGTGTTCCTGTGCCTCAACACTGAGTCCATTGCAGTGAGTAGCTGATACTACTAGCTATCATGAGGAGATTACTAACTCACTCCTTCCTCTCTCACCTTCTATCTTTCTCTTCCTCCCACCCACCTTCCCTCTCTCTCTCTCTCTCTCTCTCTCTCTCCCTTCCTCTCTCCCTCTTTCTCCCTCTCTCTCTCTCTCCCTCCCTTCCTTTCTCTCTCTCCCTCCGTCCCTCCTTCTCTCCTTCTCTCCTTCCCTCCCTCCCTCCCTCCCTCCCTCCCTCCCTCCCTCTCTCTCTCTCTAGTTGTGTGTCAAGTGTCTTCTAGCTATAGGTCAGATGGTAGCTGTGTTGGATAAGCATATTCTACTGGACCAGGTTCTTCCTAATATAGTACAGATCAAGTCCAGAGAGCCAGGAGTACTCATGGGGATATTAGGTTAGTGAAGAGAGAGAGAGAGCCAGGAGTACTCATGGGGATATTAGGTTAGTGAAGAGGCACTGCTCTTAGCCTGTGCCCTGAGAGTAGCACGACACAGCTTGTAAGATACCAGTGCATATCTATCGTACAGTGCATGGGAAACTAAAATGTGAGAAAACTTTGGCAAAAGCACGAGATAGAGAAATTTGCGTATAATATATGATTTATTCTTGTGCACTGCAGATAAATTTCACGGATACCGTCAATGTAGAAATTTAGTGTTTGTCGTGGGTGCTCTTGGAAAGCAAAAATTTTCCCAATACATTTTATATTGTACTGTAGCCAGCGACAGGAGCACATGAACAGAAGGAGCGTGCAACTGTAAACCGCGCGTTAGTGCCATCAGTGTATAATTAGATTCACAGATTTGTGCTCAGAACTTCCATATTTGGAAGTTTTTGTGCTTCATTAAATATGCGTGACGTACGTTCTGTGCACGTGATACATAATAGATCTAAGTGCGGCAAGAGAGGATGGCGCGAACCCCTCGAGTCGCCCTCGACGTCTTAGTCAGGCCAGCTCCAAGAGAAAGCTGATCATGCTGTCTCCCCGGCGGATTCGTTTACAACAAGTGAAGAACTTGCCCGTGAGGAGCGCAATGAAAGCTGAGATGACCGTATTCGAGCTAAGCAACACCAGGCGCGCTCGCTGTCGTAAACTTACCAAGTAATGCGCGTTAAATAGATATGACGTACGTTCATACCTAGGTAAAGCGGAAGTACGTCATTAATTAGTAAAGTGATGGCACTGTACGTTGCACGCTCCTTCTGTTCATGTGCTCCTGCCAGCGACTGTAGCAACAAATTTTACCCACAAAATTTGACTTGACAAAAATGAAAAAATTTTTTGGTGAATGTTTTCTGTCAGAGTAAGTGTCATGGCTGTACCAGTGATCAGTGCAGGGCATCTATACATAGCTTACTGTAACCATGCTCCATTCTGTGATACCATCCTCCTCTCGTGCAGGGATATTCCACACCACAGCTACTAATAAGAAGCTGAGACTGGACAAGCATTATCTCGGGGAGAGGGTACTGCCATACCTCATTCCTCTCTCACTGGAGTCCTCACTCAACCTATCACAGGTTAGTAGATAACAAATGACAGAGAAAGCTAACAGTGCTGCTGGTACAGTTCACACAGTACATGGCAGTGATCAGAGAGATGCTGAAACAGATGGAGACAGAACAACAGGCTCACCTCACACAGCTCTCTAAGATGGAAGAACAGACCAAGTATGACACTCACTCACTCACTCACTCACTCACTCACTCACTGACGCATTCATCTCACTCCCTTCCTCTCTCCCTCCCTCTCTCTCTCTCCTCCCTCCCTCCCTCCCTCCCTCCCTCCCTCCCTCCCTCCCTCCCTCCCTCCCTCCCTCCCTCCCTCCCTCCCTCCCTCTCTCTCTCTCTCTCTCTCCTCCCTCCCTCCCTCTCTCTCCCTCTCTCTCTCCTTCTCTCTCCCTCCCTCCCTCCCTCCCTCCCCTCTCTCTCTCTCCCTCCCTCCCTCCCCTCTCTCTCCCTCCCTCCCTCTCTCCCTCCCTCTCTCTCCCTCCCTCCCTCCCCTCTCTCTCTCTCCCTCCCTCCCTCTCTCTCTCCCTCCCTCCCTCCCTCCCTCCCTCTCTCTCCCTCTCCCTCCCTCTCTCTCTCAGGTCATCAGTAGAGTATGCTCGTGAGGTGATATGGATAACAAGTCAATGGAGGACACCATGTCCAGGATAGACTCCATGGCTAGTGGTTTCCCAGCACAAGAAGCAGTCCTGCCCTCTCGTGGTAGCACAGCTACCAGGCTACCAACTATAGTACGGTAAGTCACATGACTGCTTGCATCTGATTGGTCGATACACCTCTACATACAGGCAGCTGTATCAGATGATTTTTTCGCTGGTCTTACCTCAAGCTCATCATTGACCCCACCCACTAATAGACTGACCACGCCCATCACTAACAGCACATCATCTGGACTAGATATCTCATCATTAGCTACCACTCGCCAGACCACGAGTTATCAGACCCCGCCTATGACACGCCCTCCAACATCACAAGTGAACTACCAATCACCATCACTACCTCTCCAACCAACACCTCTAGTGGGAGGAGGAATGAGCTCAGTATCTCTCCAGCCCACACCAGCAGCAGCAGCTAGTATACTGACACCAGCTCCAGCAGTAGGGACCAGCTGGTCACCAGCTGTAGTGAGAGGTGGAATGAACTCAGTACCATCTCTACAACCAACAGCAGCATCGAGTGGAGTGTGGTCATCATCTACAGCACCTCTTCAACAAACTATGATGACTCCAGCACCAGCAGCAGGAGGGACAAGCTGGTCACCTGCTGTAAGAGGAGAAGGAATGAGCTCGGTTTCTCTTCAGCCGATACTAGCCCCAGCAATGGGAGGAGCAGGAGGAGGAGCTAGCTGGTCATCATCACCTAGTCTGGTTCCACTCCAACCATCACCAGCAGCTGCACCATCAGTCGGAGGAGGAGGAATGAACCTACACTCATCATCAGGTGCACCAGGACCATTATCAGCGCCATCACTCCAGCCTCCTCTACTGACACCAGTAGGATCAGGAGGTTCATTATTAGCTGCATCATCAGTTGGTACTGGAATGGGCTGGTCCTCATCTATACTGAACCCAGTGGGTGTGTCTAGCCCCGCCCCTTACTCTACTAGTGTCCTTCAACCAACCCAGTCATCAATGATTGGATCAAGTGCTGTACCCACTAGCCAGCAGACGTTTCCTAGGCAACCAGCTCTAGGAGACAACCCATTTGCTGACAATACTAACAGCTTATTATAATAGAGCTTTTGATGATGACAATGGTCTTTTTTACACAATAGGCAAAATTACAATAATTATAATAATAATTTGTATTATCAAGATGTGTACAGCGGTTTACGGTCAGATCAGAGATGAGAAGTGAATTTGGTCATGGTGTCATGAATAATGTTGTGAGCCACGCCCTTCTCTTGTGTAATGGCTGGTAGCAGTTCTCCTGCCGCTGAGCCAGAAGCTCTAAGACACTTGTTCAGTTATTTAGTGAACAGCATTGACACTGCTGCTCTCCTCCCGGCCGCTCTGAGCAGAGGTCTCATAACGGATCGTCAGAGAGCGGAATGCTCTAACGAGACTGACTCGGTATACCAGAGAGCAGAGAAGTTCCTCAGCTGCCTTCAGCGAGCTGTGAACGCAGAAAACTATAATTACCACCTTTTTGTTTTGATCCTGAAAGAAACCAACCAAGTACAGATCGCGTCTCGTCTTCGTGGTTAGCAGTAACCATAGCTAGCTTTTTTCTATAACAATTTCTAATAGTATTATATAGAATGTTGATCGTTGCTGTTTCTCTCTGTTTAGATGAACTGGCACACTCGATCAGGTCTATGCAGCAGCCATCAGCCTCAAGCAGCACTGATGAAGGTATGTAGCATTCATTATAACTAGAGGGCCTGTTCATGTTTGATACTCAGGAGAGGAGGTATTTACCATTGTACCTGATGAGCTACTAGAGGAACTGGGTGACCTGCGTATTGGTTATGCTAAACTACTGTACAATTATGAAAAGCAGCTTCATAGCAGTCCTGAGGCACAAGAGGAGTTTGTCAAGTTCCTGCCACGACTATTTCGCAGAGCAGTTGATGATCAAAGCTTCCAGTCACACTTCAACACTCTCGTAGAGGAGGAGGTATCACTCTTTAACATATTTTATTTGAAACAAATCTGCTCCATATTTCCTGAAGATGTCTGGTAAGGATTCTGTGCTGTAGGTCACATTCACTTGCTTGTTCTCTCTCATGCAGTGCCACCACTAGACAGCTTGTAGACGAGTACGAACGGCAGCGGAAACAGTTTATGGCCAGTGCTACTGTGAGCCAGTTCAAACAACTATTTCCAGCATCTGCCACATCCTCTAGACTGTCATCAGACAAGGTCTCTGTCAAACTAAAGCTAGAGAATGACTGGGGTAGAGACACTCTTAAAGATCTGACCAAGCTGGTCAATATGTTTGGTGTCTCTGGTGGCCATCTCCATCTCTCTAAAGTTGAAGATGGTTGTATCGCAGTCACCTGGCTGTGTTCTACTAGTGAAGTCAAGCAGCTGAAGATGGCCATATTAGAAGCAACTGGTTCACTCCAGACCATGGGAGTGCTGCAGGTATTCATTGGAGAGGAGGAGCTTGTGTTGGAATGCTCTGTCACAGGTAGTGTGTGCCATCATGATAGGCAGTGTGTTTGTGTGACCATGATACAGCTGTTATAATGTGGTTCATCTGTTCTACAGCAGCAGCAGCAGCAGTCAAGCAACTGGAGGGACCAAGTGACTTACCTCAGACTAGCAGTACTGTATTAGAGCAGAGTCCGCTCATAATGTCATCTCCTCCCACACCAGCTAGCACAGGTAAACACATAATCTGTAGCATGCCATGGGGTGTGGCTAGACACACAGTCACCTTTATACATTTAAGTTTGCACTAATCGCTCTTTCTCATTTTAGATTCTCTTTCTCACAAGCCAGTCGCTGTTCACTTATTATATAAAACAAGTATTGACTATCAATGTCCGATTTGCTATGAGCTGTTCACTGAGCCACTCTCAGAGCCATTCATTACTGACTGTGGACACCTATGCTGTCGAAAATGTCATGATCGTTTGCTTGATTCCAGTAAAACAGAGTGCCCCATATGCCGTGAACTCGAAATGCTCAGTAGTGCCCGATGCGATAAATATCTTCAACGAGTAGTCAGAAGTCTTGAAGTACGCTGCTCAGATTACGAGGAAGGGTGTGAGTGGGTCGGTGAGCTGAGTGACCTCCACGATCACCTTGATCCTGCTAAGGGACGATGTGGCATTGCTTGTCCCTTTGGCTGTGGTAAATACGTTCGTAGAAGTGAAATGAGAGAACACACACGTCATCACTGCCACAAGCGAATGATCTCATGTGAGAACTGTGGTTACTACAACACGTTCACTATCATCACAGAGAAGCACTACCCAATATGCCCCCGGTCTCCTATAGACTGCCCCAACCAGCACTGCCCAGTGGAGGGTTTGAGACGACATCAACTTGAACAGCACCTCAATGAGTATAGCCACCAACTAGTGGATTGCCCCAACACTGGCTGCTCTGTCCAGCTACCTCGAGGAGAGATGAAGCTACACACACTAGAGCAGCACAACCTGGTGCTGGAGGAGACCAACCAAGCAGTAGCCATCACTCCTGTATCACCACAATACCTGTACAACCAAACACCAATGGAGTTCATCATCAGCGATTACAATGAGAAGAAAGAAGCTAATGAAGAGTGGTACAGTCCACCATTTTACACCCACAACAGAGGCTACAAGTTCCGTCTCAAGGTGTACCCCAATGGTAATGGTAAAGGCAGTGGTTCTCATCTTTCAGTATATGCTCAACGTATGAGAGGAGAATATGATAATGAGTTAGAATGGCCATTTGAAGGAGACATCAGAGTAGAGCTACTGAACTGCTGGAGACAAGACAAGAATCACTATTCCAATGTGTTTCACTTCAACAGATACAACGATCCTGATGGCACACACTCTTCTCGTCTCACTGATCAAGAGACTGCATCTGGTCTTGGCATACCTCAATTCATACCTCACACTGACCTGGTGTCCATCACTAACACAGAATACTTGCGTGACGAATACCTCAAACTAAGAGTTAGTGTTGGAGTCTACTCCACACCTCTCCTCCACATGACCCCAGCATGGCAGGACCCCCTCATCAGCATCCAGTCTGGGGCTCAGTTCACCATATCAGAGTATTCTAAACGCAAGCAGTTCAACAACCGATACTTCAGTCCACCATTCACCACCAGCCCACAGGGTTATACATTATGCCTCGAAGTGCTCACTAATGGTTATCATAGTGGTAAGGGCAGCCACTTGTCGATCTATGCTCGCATCATGAAAGGTCAGCACGATGACCACCTCCAGTGGCCTTTCACTGGTACCATCATCATTGAGCTCCTCAACTGGCTGGAGGACAAGGAACACTACAGGAAGATACTCACAATTGATGAGTTAGTTAGAGTTACTGAAGGAAAGTTTGGAAAGGATCGTGGTTATCCACAGTTCATCTCTCATTCCTCTCTCACCTCATCCACTACTAACACACAATATCTTTACCAGGACTGTATTCGTGTGAGAGTAAAAGTCTACTGCCCACGTCCATTACCCGGTCCTCGCATTCTTCACTCTATAATATCTACAGTCTAATTTAACCCTTTTTCATGCGCTCTAATTTGTCTTGTTTTGATTATTTTATGTTAAAGTTCATGCAGCTGTTATTTAAACGTCGATTTTTCAAAAAGCGCGTTGCTTTTGCTGCCGGGTTGCAAAGTGGTGCTTTTTAAAAATCGATGCCTGTCAGTTGAAAAAGTGTCTAATAATTTCCTGGATTGACCTGGTCCAGTAGTGAACTGGTTCCTGCAGACTGACCGCTAGACCATTATATACACGACACACGGTGCTCACGTGATGTGAATATTATCACCATCCACTCCCACACGAAGGATATGGCGGTGGCTGGTGGTCCCGCTGCTGAACCAGAGGCTCTAAAACACTTGTTCAGTTACTTAGTGAACAGCATTGACACTGCTGCTCTCCTCCCGGCCGCTCTGAGCAGAGATCTCATAACAGATCGTCAGAGAGCGGAATGCTCTAACGAAACAGACTCGGTATACCAGAGAGCAGAGAAGTTCCTCAGCTACCTTCAGCGAGCTGTGAACGCAGACTACTATAATTACCACCTTTTTGTTTCGATCTTGAAAGAAACCAACCAAGCACAGATCGCGTCTCGTCTTCGTGGTTAGCAGTAACGATCCGGCGCTAGCTGGAGAATGTCAGTGATCGTTGCTGTTTCTCTCTGTTTAGATGAACTGACACACTCGATCAGGTCTATGCAGCAGCCATCAGCCTCAAGCAGCACTGATGAAGGTATGTAGCATTCATTCTAACTAGAGGGCCTGTTCATGTTTGCTCCTCAGGAGAGGAGGTATTTGTACCTGATGAGCTACTAGAGGAACTGGGTGACCTGCGTATTGGTTATGCTAAACTACTGTACAATTATGAAAAGCAGCTTCATAGCAGTCCTGAGGCACAAGAGGAGTTTGTCAAGTTCCTGTCACGACTGTTTCACAGAGCAGTTGATGATCACAGCTTCCAGTCACACTTCAACACTCTCGTAGAGGAGGAAGTATCACTCTTTAACATATTTTATCTGAAACGAATCTGCTCTATATTTCCTGAAGATGTTCGGTAAGGATTCTGTGCTGTAGGTCACATTCACTTGCTTGTTCTCTCTCAGTGCCGCCACTAGACAGCTTGTAGACGAGTATGAACAACAGCGGCAGCACTTTATGGCCAGCGCTACTGTGAGCCAGTTTAAACAACTATTTCCAGCAACTGCCACATCCTCTAGACTGTCGTCAGGGAAAGTCTCTTTCACTCTAAAGCTAGAGAATGACTGGGGTAGGGACACTCTTCACGATCTGACCAAGCTGGTCAATATGTTTGGTGTCTCTGGTAGCCATCTCCATCTCTCTAAAGTTGAAGATGGTTGTATCGCAGTCACCTGGCTGTGTTATACTAGTGAAGTCAAGCAGCTGAAGATGGCCATATTAGAAGCCACTGGTTCACTCCAGACCATGGGAGTGCTGCAGGTATTCATTGGAGAGGAGGAGCTTGTGTTGGAATGCTCTGTCACAGGTAGTGTGTGCCATCATGATAGGCAGTGTGTTTGTGTGACCATGATACAGCTGTTATAATGTGGTTCATCTGTTCTACAGCAGCAGCAGCAGTCAAGCAACTGGAGGGACCAAGTGACTTACCTCAGACTAGCAGTACTGTATTAGAGCAGAGTCTGCTCATAATGTCATCTCCTCCCATACCAGCTAGCACAGGTAAACACATAATCTGTTGCATGCCATGGGGTGTGGCTAGACACACAGTCACCTACTTACATACTGTATAGCGGGTAATTTTGCGGGGTTAAATCAAAAAATTGATGAAATATATGTCGTGGATCTGTATGCGATCATACGATTAGTTATGCTGCTTGGATTAGTTAACTCAATAATTCAATCTCTCTCCCTCCCTCTCTCTCTCTCTCTCTCTCTCTCTCTCTCTCTCTCTCTCTCTCTCTCTCTCTCTCTCTCTCTCTCTAGTGTCTCTAACTCACAAGCCAGTCGCTGTTCACTTAGTTCATAAAACAGATATCGACTACCAATGTCCGATTTGCTATGAGCTGTTCACTGAGCCACTCTCAGAGCCATTCATTACTGACTGTGGACACCTTTGCTGTCGAAAATGTCGTGATCGTTTGCTTGACTCCAGTAAAACAGATTGCCCCATATGCCGTGAACCCGAAATGCTCAGTAGTGCCCGATGCGATAAATATCTTCAACGAGTAGTCAGAAGTCTTGAAGTACGCTGCTCAGATTACGAGGAAGGGTGTGAGTGGGTCGGTGAGCTGACAGACCTCCACGATCACCTTGATCCTGCTAAGAGACAATGTAGCGGCATCATTGCTTGTCCCTTTGGCTGTGGTAAATACATTCGTAGAAGTGAAATGAGAGAGCACACACGTCATCACTGCCACAAGCGAATGATCTCATGTGTGAACTGTGATTACTACAACACGTTCACTATCGTCACAGAGAAGCACTACCCAATATGCCCCCGGTCTCCTATAGACTGCCCCAACCAGCACTGCCCAGTGGAGAGTTTGAGACGACATCAACTTGAACAGCACCTCAATGAGTGTAGCCACCAACTAGTGGATTGCCCCAACACTGGCTGCTCTGTTCGACTAGCTCGTAGGGTGATGAAGCTACACACACTAGAGCAGCACAACCTGGTGCTGGAGGAGGCCAGCCAAGCAGTAGCCATCACTCCTGTATCACCACAATACCTGTACAACCAAGCACCAATGGAGTTCATCATCAGTGATTACCATGAGAAGAAAGAAGCTAATGAAGAGTGGAACAGTTCACCATTTTATACCCACAACAGAGGCTACAAGTTCCGTCTCAAGGTGCTCCCCAATGGTTATGGTAGAGGCAGAGGTTCTCACCTTTCAGCATATGCTGCTCTTATGAGAGGAGAATATGATAATGAGTTAGAATGGCCATTTGAAGGAAACATCAGAGTAGAGCTACTGAACTGGAGAGAAGACAAGAATCACCACTCTGACGCAATTCCCTTTAACAGATACTATGATCTTTATGGCACACACTCTTCTCGTCTCACTTATCGAGAGGCTGCATGTGGTACTTGTAATCCTCGATTCATATCTCACACTGACCTGGTGTCCACCACTAACACAGAATACTTGCGTGACGACTACCTCAAACTAAGAGTTAGTGCTATAGTCTACTCCACACCTCTCCTCCCCCTGACCCCAGCATGGCAGGACCCCCTTCATCAGCACCCAGACTGGGGCTCAGTTCACCATATCAGAGTATTCCAAACGCAAACTATTCAACAACCGATACTTTAGTCCACCATTCACCACCAGCCCACAGGGTTATACATTATGCCTCAAAGTGTACGCTAATGGTAATGGTAGTGGTGAGGGCAGCCACTTGTCGATCTATGCTCGCATCATGAAAGGTCAGCACGATGACCGCCTCCAGTGGCCTTTCACTGGTACCATCATCATTGAGCTCCTCAACTGGCTGGAGGACAAGGAACACTACAAGAAGACACTCACAATTGATACGAACGATGACTTTGTTAGAGTTACTGAAGGAAGGTATGGAAACAATGCCGGTTATCCACAGTTCATCTCTCATTCCTCTCTCACCTCATCCACTACTAACACACAATATCTTTACCAGGACTGTATTCGTGTGAGAGTACAAGTCAACTGCCCACCTCCATTACCTCCTCGCATTCTTCACTCTTTAATATCTACAGTTTAATTTGACACTTTTTCATGTGCTCATTATTTTTTTGTCTTGATTAAATTTTGATTTTTTAATATGCTGAAGTTCATATGCAGCTATTATTGCCGAGCGCCTTAGCGCGAGGCATGTAATCGCGGAGTACTGTGTCGAAATTGTATGTTTGTATATATGTATGTCACGCTTAGGAATGCAATCAGTCCATATGGCGAGGCCCATACTGTAGTATTGTATGCGAGGGCCACGAGGGCAGCAATTGCAAGGCCCCGGGATTGCACGTTCTTTCATAACTACTCGACGTTCTTTCATAACTCGACTACAAAATGGACGATTCGCCTTCCCATCTCGCTTTCCATGCACCGCCCTCATCAGCGATACTGTGACTGATGCTGCAGCAAGAACCAGGGCTTTGGCGCGGGAGGGGAAGCGCAGACAGCGTGAACTTGAAGAGAGACACCACTGCTACTCGGTAAAAACATAATCCCGCGCTGTATTTACTCTCCATTACAAATGATAGAGCAAACAGACTTTCACACCTTCGAATTCGTGAAAGGGCTAACAAAAGACTGTCTACAGAAACTGAAGAACAGGTTATGATTCTTGACTCAATGCTAAGACATTTCATGCTTATGACTCCTCCTTTTTCCCGGACACTGTTAAACTATGGAACCTGCTGATCACGAGATTGTCCCTGCAGCAGATTGTCTCCGCTTCATCGATCCCATAGGTGCCAACTTTTCAGGAGCTACTTCAGGGACAATCAATTCACTTAATAATATTATTAATAGTATTATTATTCATTATAATCACGTGAATGTTATTACGTAATAATTACATCATAATTAATACTACCAGTTGGAGGAGTCTACTCGAGTTCTATCAGATGTTCTACTTGCAATTCATGAACACGTTGTCACGCGTTGTGATAAACATTGCATTAATTTTTTTTAATAAAAACAATTACATCATTCTTAATAATAGTTATTATTATTAGTAGATGTATTCTAACTTAGCTCATGAAAGTCGTCTCGCGGAGCAGATTTGTGTTGGACACCGACAGCCATGACCCATCCGGCATTCCGGGACAAAGGTAGCAAACTGTATCTTCCGTACGGGACAGGGTCTGTAAATCCGGGACTGTCCCGGACGTTTCGGGACGGTTGGCAGCTATGCGATCCCTCTCTGTTTTCAAGAGAGATATTTGTGGCTATCGATCTAATTTAATCTAGTAACTTATGTTGTTTGTCTTTTCTTTTGGTTGGTACCATGCATTATTATTACGCTGTGGCTAACGTCCCGGTACCGGGATCGATAATTTTAACCTTATAGTCCCGGTAACGGGACTTTAAGGATTTATTGCTCGATCCCGGTACCGGGAACTACAAAAATACTGCGTTAGATAGAGTCCCGGTAACGTCGTTGATCGGCGCGGCACTTGTACGTACTTAACTTCTACATGTACACGGGCGGTACGGTGCTGTTTATACAGTGCAGTGGCGGCTATTGTCGGTAGATCGATACTGCAAATTGTCAGAGATTGCTGTTAGAAACGTGTGGTAGTAGGCCACGACATGAAGTCCTCGTCGCATCGGCGTTCATCTGTTCAACATCGCCGGCCTGCAGCTGCCTCAGTAAGCTGCCCGGCTGCTGGTGTTTCTACGTTGCAAGGTATGAGTCTGCTATCAATATCATGCACCCTCATGTAGTTTTCGTACTTACTGCACCCACAGAACCTGAGCTGACACATGATGATTTTGTGCATGAGAAGAGTCCATCAAAGCAGCTCCCGGATTTGGCTAGTAATACTTCAGGTATAAATGTACACACCAATAAGGTACCTTTAATTCAATAACTGTTATTTCTGCATGCAGTAACAGATAACCCAGCACAGAGTGAGCCAGTTACAACTGTCTCTAACTGCACCATCTTTTCTGTTGGGGAAGCATTTACTGATTTTCAACAGCTAGAGTCAAAACGTCATGCTTTCGAACAAGCCCACTTTGTACAGCTTTGGAAAAGAGACTGTAGAACTGTAGCAGCTGCAAAAAAGCGCTTAAACAGGCATTTGGATGAGAAGCTGAAGTACTATGAAGTGAAGTATTGCTGTGTCCATGGTGGCCAGTCATTTAGAGCCAAAGGCAATGGAGCCAGGAGTACATGGTAGGTGATATGTAAGTACGTATTTGCATGCATGCACTATTTTACAGATTCGGTGTAGTTTATGATAGATAAGGCAATTTCTCTAGCGTCTTCCCATTTTCTTTTTACTAGGACTTTGAAACAGGACTGCCCAATGTACATTACCCTGAGGGCTGATGACAGTGGCAAGGCACTTAAGGTCACTAGTTTGTGCTTAGACCACAACCATGAAGTGTCCCAGGTTGGTTGTGTACTTCAATTCATGTGTATCATATAGATCTCAAAATTTTTGTATGTAAATTAATGTCTATTTTATAGGCTTTGTTTAAGCACTTGCCTCACCAAAGGCGGTTATCAGAGGATGAAAAACAAGAAGCTGCAATGCTTCTTGGTTTGAAGGGAAATAGGAAGATGATACAAGAGCGATTGACCCAGAAGACTGGGAAAGTAATTTTGCTGAAAGATCTTAGCAATGTTTCTGGTGAAGCAAACAGAGAGAGTAGTAGGAATGACTTGGAGAGAGTTGTTACTACATTAGTAGAGACTTATGGTGAGTGTTATAATTAGTGTTTTAATACTGAGACCTGGTTTCTTCGCATTTGAAGAAAGCAGGTTAATTTTACTAAGCTGGCATCTATGGTTTTTATTCAATTCTTATATATTTATAGGTGCTACTGTTGAGGTTTTATCCGGTGAAGATAAAATGTTCAAAGGGCTGTTCTTTCAGGATGCTATGATGAAGGATGCATGCCTTTAGAGCCTATCCAGAAATTATCTTTTTAGATGCCACGTACAAGCTTCTAGAGCTTGCTTTGCCGATTTACCTTTTCTTATGTGAGGATTCAAATGGCCAAAGTGAAGTGGTTGGAGTGGGTATACTAGTGGCAGAAGATGTGGATAGCTTGAAGTGGCTGGTCGATACCTTCAAAAACTCCAACAATGAGGTAGCAAGAACCCGTGTTGTTATGGCAGACAAGGATATCAAGGAACGAGATGTGCTCAAAGCATGCCTTCCAGATGCCGTTATTCTCATTTGCCTCTTTCACACTCTCAGATCTTTTAGAAGAGAGATTTCTTGTGAGAAAATGGGAATTACTTCAGGTCAGAGACAGCTATCTCTAGAACTAGTGCAAAAGATGGCTTACAGCTCAACAGAAGAAGAGTACGCCAAAGTACACTCTGACTTTCAACGAGATGTTCCCAAGGTTGTGAAAAAGTACTTTGAGGAATGTTGTCATCCATTCGAAAAGAGTGGGTCATGGGGCTCAAGGCAGAGAGTGGAAGCTTCCTCAATACGACAAACAACCGTCTGGAAAGCATAAATGGGAAACTGAAGCAAGTGATTAGTCTCCACAGCTCGCTTGAGAAGTTCATCGATAGCTTTTTTACGATTCTTGCCACACTGAGAACTGAACGTGACCACAAAGCTGCGGTCATGTTTCAAAAAGTCAAGGTGCAGAATTTCGAGCAGGGCAGTGCAGAGAGCAGATATAGTGAATTGCTTACTTCATATGCTTCTTCATTTGTTCTCAATCAACTGAAAATGGCACCAAAGGTGAAGAAAATAAGAGAAGATGGTGATGAATATCGAGTGGCAACATCAGAAGGAGAGAAACTAGTGTCTTTGGAGAACTGTGGTTGCATGTTTCACACCTCAATGCGATTACCTTGTCGTCATATGCTTGCATTGCGTTCCCTGGTTGGGGAACCCCTGTATGATCCTACTTTATGTGATGAACGGTGGACATATGGTTACTATCGATCAACCCAGCGTTTGTTTGCAGAAAAATCTTCCCCTTCTTCTTCTCTTCTTGTTACAACAGCAACCAAATCTAGCCGTCCTTTGAGCCAGCATGAGAAGTACCGTAAAGCTCTTCTTCTCTCTTCAGAGTTAGCTTCTGTTGCTAGTGCTGCATCCAACGTTCATTTTGAGCGTAGAATTGAGCTGTTGTCGAGACTCAATGATCACTGGAGAAGAGGTGAAGAAGTTACTGTTACTAAAGTTGTTGATTATGGTAAGTATTAGGGAGACACGGTAGTGTCTCCCTATGTAGGGTTGAACGAGAAAACAAGATGGCGGCTACATACAATGTATTAGCGTTCAAACGCTGATATTTCGCCTGGTGATGAATTTTATACGTCCATAGACACTTAAATCTGCTATCTGGCGTTGCCCCATCTTACAGTAGCAAGGAGATTGCTCGAGATTGTTACTAAAGTGACGAACCTGGAAACGGTGAAAATCGAGTTTCGTCATCTTCGTTTTCTTCTTTCTTTCTTTCTTCTTCTTCTTTCTTTCTTCCACTCGCCTAGCACCTTTACGTGAGCAGTGCCGAGACCAAAACACCCACGAACAATCGTGAAATTCTCCTGGCATGTGCCTTTTGAACTTAGTTTTTAGCGAAACGGCGATATAAATTCCGCGATTTCTCGATCGTGATCCATTGTCAGCTAAGTGTTAGACGCCATTAATAATTATAGTGATTGCGCAATACGCACATGACCAAGCTGTGGTTAGCGCACGTGACCAAGCACAAGCTTGAGTATCGCCACGCCGTATAGCTCACGGAGAACACATTAATTATTTGTCTGGAGTCTTCGAAGAACGGTAAGCTAGCAAGCGCAGAATCACCATTCTGCCTTGCCATATAATTATAACCGTCGTAAACAAGTGTGGGCGGGGCTCGTATGCACTGTATTCATGCATGCGTAGGCGAGCTGATATCTACAGCATAAGAATTATTTAGCTACAAGTTTAAAATTGTTAATAATAAAGAAAAGCCATCAACAACAGGAAAACCAAACCAATGGTGGAAACAAAGATGGCACAGTAATTGCATGATATTGAACTGTACTTCACTGAAAAAGAAAAAAGGACACAAACAAGAAAATTAAAAAGATTTCTATCGAAATCAAAAGGATGTAGGGTTGTGAAATCTACCACTGGTCAACAATGTAAACTAACAAGGAACAAGCATGGAATGGTAACACGATTGACTTGCTAACAGACCATAGATCCCTACATCAGTGGCTGTACATAAGTTGTCACAAGCTGAATGCACGTCAGGTGTCAGTCAACAGCAACAAGCTAAGCTGAACTAGCTATAGTCAACTACAGCAGCCACTGATGTAGGGATCTATGGTCTGTTAGCAAGTCAATCGTGTTACCATTCCATGCTTGTTCCTTGTTAGTTTACATTGTTGACCAGTGGTAGATTTCACAACCCTACATCCTTTTGATTTCGATAGAAATCTTTTTAATTTTCTTTATGCTATACTTTGTGTATTTGTACACTTAATGCGCTAACTTCAGTTGTTAATACATGTGATCATACTGAATTTCTAATAGAGTCTGCAAGCGAAAATGAATGTGAAGTACATGAGCCAGAGGATGTTGATACACATAGAGTTGGACTTGAAGGTTAGTGCGTGTGCATTAGTTAGTGTGCCACTATGGATTGCAAATTTATAGGTCCTGGTTCCAATGATAGTCAAGTTGGAGATACTCTAGTTGGTGAAGTATGTGTACAAGAAGGTGGAGCTAAGGGTATGTATTATTCAGCCTAGTATATATTTACGCTTAAGTACAACTATGTTCTTCTGTACTCTGTAGGTGATGATGTTGTTGCTAAGGAGTGTGATGTTGCTAGTAGTATGTCTGGACAGGAGAGATTTGTAGGTAAGCACACTCATCAATATTCAGTAACATGCTGTACTGTACATGCATACACTATTGACTGTTATCAGTGTCTTGTTAATAATAATTATGTTTATCTTCTCGTATAATGAGTCTTTGTATATCTTTATCCAGTTTCAGAGCTAAAGATGCCTCCTGCTATTAAGAAGAGAGGTCGGCCTAA
This sequence comes from Haliclona indistincta, assembly GCA_964017065.1. NCBI lineage: Eukaryota > Metazoa > Porifera > Demospongiae > Haplosclerida > Chalinidae > Haliclona > Haliclona indistincta. The sequence goes on along the minus strand of OZ024788.1, from coordinate 367,583 downwards.
AGGAAATGAGCTGACAGTTGTTGGTCTTCCAACAAAGAAGAGACGCAAGAATTGTAGAGCACCTTGTCCTTTTCTCAAAATGCATACATCAGAAAAAGAAAGAGGTATGGTGTCAAGAATGATAAGTATTACACACGCATTGTGTAGTGTTTGACAGAATTAAGTCAGGATTCAAAAGACTGACTTATTAGCAGAACACACACATTTAAATAGAGCTAGGAACAATGAATTACAAACGGAGACACTAAGATTACAACTCTAGACACATAAGGCCGTGCAGAACACAGCGACAAACAACTATGTACAAACAATGTTCAATCACGAACAGACTCCAATTGTTCAAACACAATACATTGTTATAATAGTATACATAAAAAGTAATCATGGTTCTGTCCCCTTTCTAAAGTACATGCATGTAGGTTTTACAAACCCCCTTTGACGTCACCAAAATACAGAACTGCTTGTTTATAATAGCTCTTTTTTCTTGACAGTAATCTTGAAGTGGCTTGTTGATGATGCTGTAGCTGAGAAGGTCATTCAAACTGATTGTCTCATTGAAGAAGAAGAAGTGGAATGTCGACCCGAGAGAGTGCAGAATTCGATTCTAGATGAGAATGTTGATGTATGCTTGATTCGCAAGTACTTCACTAATGATGCTTGGAAGGTAGTTCAAAATGTTCTTCAGCTCAAGGAGATAAATGCCACCTGGACCTGCCAGACCTGCCACTCAGAAGTCTCGCTTGATTGTGTGTGTTGTGAATCCTGTTTGTGTTGGTATCATTATAAGTGTGTAGGACTAGTGACTAAACCAAAGATGAAGAACTGGTATTGTAGGCAGTGTTATCTAGCTAAGCTGTAATCTATATAGACTGTATTGAAAGTTACACAAGTCGTCTTGCAGCGCTGATAATTTTTACGAGCCTACTACGCCTCTTCGCTCAAGCTGCCGGGACTCTAACGCAGTATTTGTAGTTCCCGGTACCGGGATCGAGCAATAAATCCTTAAAGTCCCGTTACCGGGACTATTAGGCTAAAATTATCGATCCCGGTACCGGGACGTTAGCCACAGCGTTATTATTATTAATGAATTTTATTTCCGTGCGAGGCAAATACATGCTGTAAGTATACCTAGTAATATTATATTATTAATATCTGCTTCAGTCAACTAACGGTTATTTTAAAGTATCTCTATACCAGTCTTGTCAGTGCTAGCTAGCTACTAGTGAAAGGTGCTGCACGGTATGACTCCTTTAATGTTCGGGGAGCAGGACCACAATAAAAGAGAGGGTCATAATCAGACAAAGTGGACTTTATATTTTTGTTCAAATTCTGGCCTAGCATTGAATTGCTTCTTTGCAGTGCAAAAGGCATAGCACCGAAAGCAGGGTTTACTAGTGTTTTTCTGTATGAATTTGTCCAAACATTATTTTCAGCCTTTTGTAGTTCGAACAGCCCATGCAGAAGTTACACTAATATCAGACATAATTATACACCATAAGCAGCAATGCCCACATCAATAAAGTATCTTATACAAGTCAAGCTGCAGTCTCATCATGTCTGTGCTATACACTGTGAGGCTGGCTAGTAGTATAATCTCAGATATGCCTCCTTTAGTCTCAGCTTGCGTTGATCTGTCTCTGTCTTGATCTATAGTGAGAGACACCACATGATGCTATCAGTAGCTATGTCATCTCTTACCAGTAGTTTAGGGTCAGCTCCAGGATACTCATGATGATGAAGGGATGAGCAGTCCCTTACCTTGTAGAATGAGTCTATGTTACTATAGTGCTGCTGGGTTGATCTAATGGCTGCCATACATGTTGGACACACAGTATAGTCCTGGCTAGCTCTTCTCTGATAGTAGTCACCAACTTGGTTACAGCCACATTTACTGCACTATAACCAGTAACTAGTACACTAGTGGGCTACTAGTAGCCTCGTACATACCTTCTCAGCGATGCCTTTAGTACACTTCACTGTTACTTCATTCTTCAGTGTTCTAGCTCCACCAAATGACTCACAATATCTCACATGTCTGTTAGTAGGTACATCATGACTATAGGACCCCGGCCTGAATCACATGATAGTCACATGACATATGTAACAGTCACATGACATACCCTGGATTAGGTGTGTGATATTGGTGTTTTGAGAAGCGAGGACACTTTGCTCCAAACCTCTCTAGACTAGCTGGTCTCTTATCATCACTGGTGGTCATATTCTCCTCCTGACTAAAGTAGTCAGCCGGTCCCGGCAGCTTATCCTGCAGGACCAGACACCATTATCATGACTAGAGACTCCAGCTAGCCAGCAGGCACTCACATCTCTCTCCCGATGGAGGCGTGGTCCTGATGTGGCTCCAAAATACCATCCATTGCTAGAGCGAGGCCGCCGATCCATTGGTTGTAGAAACAGCATCATCTGAAAACAATGAGAGAGAAACTTCAGTTTGAGCAGAGGTGCAGATAAAGTGAAAGAAGCTCAGCAATGATGAGCACAGTTTGCACTGCATTATGCTCACCACATCTTTCTCATAGCAGCCCGGTCCTCTGTGTGCCTCTCCTCTCAGTCCCTGCTCTATCCCGAGGCGGGTCGGGGCGCTGTGCAGCGGGAACATCAGCCGCTCTACGTTGCTGCCGAAAGCAACACGTTTCCCTGGATCTGGAGAACAGCGAGAAGCCTAGCACAACGATAATGGCGGAGCTGACTCACGTGGTGACTCCACGGGCAGCAGTAGGTCATACTCGCTGGTAGTCATTCTCTATCGACAGCAGAGCAGCACCTGAGGGCAAGTGCGCGGGCAAGTGCCTGAGGCAGACCACACCTTCATTTGTTTACTGATGATCGTAGTCATAGCAACTGCTGCCCCGTAATTAATCTGGACTGATTCATGAGCATTGCAGCGCAGCCATGAGGCCGAGACCATTCTGTCCTCTGACATGGAGGAACTTCGGTCTAGAGATCCTAGTGATAGCTCTGTGCGTCACTCTAGCCGTGGGGTTCATGATCACGTGAGTGGATGTCCTTACAAGCTAAGCAATGTGTAGCTGATGCCAGTGGCGGATCTAGGGGGGGGCAAGGCCCCCCTAAAATCTTGTCCGCCATTTTATTATTTACATCTCACGCGTCACATCTGGCTCGCTATACTATACTAGACAGGCATAACGCCAGAGCATCTCGATCCAAGCGCTTGAAAAGTGCAAGCGATCGACGATCATGCTTAGCGCGCGTACATCATCAATTAAAATCGATCGATTTTAATGAATAAATGAATATTAATTAGCAAAATTTTTTTGCTGCCCCCTCTATTTGCTAATCCTAGATCCGCCACTGGCTGATGCTGTCTTGTTGATAGGTATATCATCGCTGTGAACGATGATCACGTGGTACCAGCTCTACCCTACATCAGTGATACAGGCGGCAAGGCACCTGAGAGCTGCATCTTCTCACTACTGCTGAGCATAGCTGCTATCCTGGGTGAGATGGTGACTAACAGAGCCCTTGATCATTATGCCGCTCCTATCATCTCTCTCTCTCTAGTGGCGTGTATAGCTACTCTCAAGTTTCTTCTCTTCCATCAACAGCATCGCTATGAATTCAGTTCTCTATACACATATTTGAATGGTGTATTGTACGTGTTTGGATTACTGGCAGCATTAGGACTATTGATAGTTGGCTGCTTCCAGGTTAACCCCTTTCACTCTCCTATCATTACTTTCTCACATAGTGTATAACTATATGACCATCTCCCTCTCTCCCTCTTCTCTCTCTCCCTCCCTCCTGTCCTCCCTCCCTCCTTTCTCCCTCTCTCTCTCTCTCTCCCTCCCTCCTTTCTCTCTCTCTCTCTCTCTCTCTCTCTCTCTCTCTCTCTCTCTCTCTCTCTCTCTCTCTCACTCTCTCTCTCTCTCTCCCCCCCCTCTCTCTCTCTCTCTCTCTCTCTCTCTCTCTCTCTCTCTCTCTCTCTCTCTCTCTCTCTCTCTCTCTCTCCCCTCTCTCTCTGCAGGATACAGCAGTACCTACAGTACACTATGTTGGTGCTTTCCTGGTGTTTGGGTTTGGTGTGCTGTATGGATGGGGACAGACATTGTTTGGTATCAAGCTCTTTCGTGCTGGCCACACCCCCTTCTTATGGAGATGTACTCTAGTGATTAGACTGTTACTGTGTGTGGCAGCTAGTGTGTTCTTCATTACATGTGAGTGAGATGGAAAGAGAGGGAGGAAGTGAAAGAGGGATAGACGGAGTAAGTGAAGGAGAGAGAGGGAGGGAGTGAATGAGAGAGTGAGTGAGGGAAGGAGGGAGTGAATGAAGGAGAGAGAGGGAGTGAGTGAAGAAGGGAGGGAGAGAGGTTGAGAGAGAGGTGTGTGTGTGTGTGTGTGTGTGTGTGTGTGTGTGTGTGTGTGTGTGTGTGTGTGTGTGTGTGTGTGTGTGTGTGTGTAAGCATTAAACTGTTATTCAGTCACTCGGTAACTTGTATATTGTTGTTGTTCCTATTGTGGTGTGTTTTCATAATGCCATGACCTGCTCATTCTTTAGGTATGGTATCATTTTCATTATCTAACAATCTATTTCCAACTGATCACAAGACTCCAGTCAACTATGAGGTATACTCACTCACTCACACACACACGCTAAACAAACAAGTGTCATGAGGACTGAGGGTCATGTTTACCTACTGATGTGTGTTATGTAACTTCTGGGAGCCCAGGCTACATGCTCACAGGAGTACTGACTGTATGATCTGCTAATAGATTGTGCTTTTCACTCCAGTCAAACTCATGCTATACTTTTTATGCAGCAGTATAATTATTGCACTTTTTTCTTTCCCTCCCTCCTCTCTCTCTCTCTCTCTCCCTTCCCTCTCTGCAGTCACCTGTTCATCTGGTCAGTACTATCTCTGAATGGTTAATGGGGTTCACCTTCATCCTGATCTTCCTCACCTTTCACTCTGACCTTCATTATCTTAAACTGAGTATCAGAGTCTACTCTCGAAGTGATAGCTCACTCTCAGAGAACAGCCCTCTAGTGCAAAACAAGCTAACAGTATAACTGATGATGATGATGCTGGAACTAAACCATGTCATGTCAAGTGTGTGATTCTCCATGATTACTATGGTTACTATGTGTACAACTTGTTAATTTATTTGTTTCTCACAATAAACCACGTTTTATTATTTTTGAGAAATTAAAATTTATTTTGGTAACAAGATGTGTAAAGTGTATTACGGTAACTTCTCCTAATAGCTAAAGGCTGTTTTTAAGCTAGTGTTGAGAAGGCGTCCAACCAACCACATGTGAACCAACTGCTATGAAATGGTGCTATTTTAAATCTGTGTTCCAGTATAAACCTACGCTGAAACTAGTCTAAACTGGTCTAATTTGCTGGGCAAAAATAATCAAGTACATGTATGATCTGTTTATGATGTAGCTGCATAGTTGTCGTTAACAAAGTAGTCATTTTTTGCAATAAAATTATATATTATTGGGAGATAGAATGTACAAGTTATTAACTCAGGGATAATCGATAGTTCTTAATTCACTCTAATTTTTAATAACTGTGAGAGGCGTGGTCAGACTAGGAGGGGTGGAGCAGGGGCAGGCCTAGCTTGGAGAGCCATGTGAGGCACACGCTCATGAAGCTTGTCCACATCTCCCTAGCTATGCTGGAGCGCAGGTAGACCAGACGAGTCGCCAACAAGAACATGAAGATATTGAAGGTGTAGCGAATATTGCGCAATCTGTGGACATAGAAGAGTATAAGTTATCTCTGGAATGCACAATGCAGTTTTCATGCATCAAAATTAATGATACATTTGAATGCATTTTAGATGTCAGCCACTGAATACCACATTAGATTCAGACTATAGAGCTGCATGGGTGCTACAGCTAGAGGAGGCTAGAGCTGGGTGCTCCAGCTAGAGGAGGCTAGAGCTGGGTGCTGCAGCTAGAGGAGGCTAGAGCTGGGTGCTCCAGCTAGAGGAGGCTAGAGCTGGGTGCTGCAGCTAGAGGAGGCTAGAGCTGGGTGCTGCAGCTAGAGGAGGCTAGAGCTGGGTGCTGCAGCTAGACGAGGCTAGAGCTGGGTGCTGCAGCTAGACGAGGCTAGAGCTGGGTGCTGCAGCTAGACGAGGCTAGAGCTGGGTGCTGCAGCTAGACGAGGCTAGAGCTGGGTGCTGCAGCTAGACGAGGCTAGAGCTGGGTGCTGCAGCTAGACGAGGCTAGAGCTGGGTGCTGCAGCTAGAGGAGGCTAGAGCTGGGTGCTGCAGCTAGATGAGGCTAGAGCTGGGTGCTGCAGCTAGATAGAGGAGACTAGAGCTGGGTGCTGCAGCTAGAGGAGGCTAGAGCTGGGTGCTGCAGCTAGAGGAGGCTAGAGCTGGGTGCTGCAGCTAGAGGAGATTATAGCTGGGTGCTGCAGAGGCTAGAGCTGGGTGCTGCAGCTAGAGGAGGCTAGAGCTGGGTGCTGCAGCTAGAGGAGATTATAGCTGGGTGCTGCAGAGGCTAGAGCTGGGTGCTGCAGCTAGAGGAGGCTAGAGCTGGGTGCTGCAGCTAGAGGAGGCTAGCAGGTAATGGGGTCTATAGCACTGTAGCTCAGACCAGGACTAAGCTACAAGACTAGTGAGGTTCTATTATAATAGTGCTGTGTTCTCAATACCTTCTAATCTGTCTACGAGCTGCTGGTAGATTAGCCACATCCTCCTTCAACATGTATTTCTTAGTGCCCATACAGAACCTGTCGATATAGGTGTCCCAGTCGATAGTCTTCAGATCAAAATTGAACGTGCTGCGATCTTCGTCAGAAAGAATGGACAGCAAGCGATAGTAGTTACCATGGGACCACTGGAGGGAGAGAGAGGAGTGATGGTGTGATAGTAGTGATGGTGTGATAGTAGTGATGGTGTGATACTAGTGATGGCGTGATAGTAGTGATGGTGTGATACTAGTGATGGTGTGATAGTAGTGATGGTGTGATAGTAGTGATGGTGTGATAGTAGTGATGGTGTGATAGTAGTGATGGTGTGATAGTAGTGATAGTGTGATAGTAGTGATGGTGTGATAGTAGTGATCATACCGTCCAGTTTCGCTGTATAAAGTGGTCGAGGAGATCTAGAGCTTTGTTCAGTTTTCGATAGATATTCATAATTCTGAGAGGAAAATTGTGATCCTGATAGTAGTGATTGTGTGATAGTAGTGATGATGATAGTAGTGATGGTGTGATAGTAGTGATGGTGTGATAGTAGTGATGATGATAGTAGTGATGGTGTGATAGTAGTGATGGTGTGATCCTCACCGTGGTTTCTTCCCCATCAGTACCAGCATCATGTCGGCTAGGTAACCCGGTATATGGTGGAGGAACAGCTGATAGCAGGGCCACAGGATCATTGGACGGCATTGCACCACGTGGGGACGACGGAAGATCTGATCGAACGGGTTAGTGGTGTACGCCTTCATCGTGAGGTAATCTGAGAAATGGGTGTGGTCATAATAACACAGTACATACCATTGAGCGAGATAATTTGGCAGCAGTTTAAATTTGGCACAACCATCTTCTAGCACATGTGAGGGAAATGTATTGTGATACTACTAGATACTGCCAAACGAATGCCTCGTTGTGAGTCTGCCAAATTGAACATGCACTGTCAAATTTTCAAATGAGCTACTCCACTAATGGTGTCGCTACTGCACTAATGGTGTCACTACTCCACTAATGGTGTCACTACTGCACTAATGGTGTCACTACTGCACTAATGGTGTCACTACTGCACTAATGGTGTCACTACTGCACTAATGGTGTCACTACTGCACTAATGGTGTCGCTACTGCACTAATGGTGTCACTACTGCACTAATGGTGTCACTACTGCACTAATGGTGTCACTACTGCACTAATGGTGTCGCTACTGCACTAATGGTGTCACTACTGCACTAATGGTGTCACTACTGCACTAATGGTGTCGCTACTGCACTAATGGTGTCACTACTGCACTAATGGTGTCACTACTGCACTAATGGTGTCACTACTGCACTAATAATGGTGTAGCTTACAGATGCGTATCCATTGAGCCGGATTCACATTGCCTGAGTTGATATGATAGATCACTGGCTGAGTTGTGCTGTAGAACAAAGGAGTTGTTAATAATTTTGTATTATAGAAAATTAGCACATCAACATTAGCGCATCAACATTAGTGGGTGAGACAGTAGAGTGAGTGCAATTATTATTCTACACTATCAAATTACACAACATTTTTGAAAGCAGATGACCTCGATTGTAAGAGTTTATAAGGTTTCAAGTGATCATTATCATGTATGAACAGGTCCATACCGGTTCAACCCATTGATCCATCCTATAGCTAGCAACATATTGTTAGCATAGTCGACTGGTACAAAGTCAGCTACACTGTTGGGATCAACACGAAGGACTCTCAGCAAGCCCTTACCAGCCTAGAGAGAGAGAGGTGCAAGGAAAGATGATGATACATTATTCAAAGTGCACCAGGCAATGTGTTAAAATTTTTTTTAGCATCGAACTCACTGCTACAAATAGTCCAGCTGGTCCATAGATGTTATCAATCCATCCCTACAGCAGAGAGAGGGAGGTAAGTGAGTGAGTGAGTGATGTTACTCACAGGGAAGGGTTCCTGATAAGCTGCTACTACAATGGCTGGTCTGAAGATGGCTAGCGGCAGGTCCCCGGCCTCTCTGATGAGCAGCTGCTCAGCCAATGCCTTGGTATAGGTATAGGTGTTGGGTCGTCCCTCCTTGAGACTGGGCACCAGGAGCTCAAGCTGGTCGTCTGACATCCACCTGGACAAATAAGAACAGCTGTCATTACCCAGCAACACCTGGTAATACCTGCCACAACACAACCACTGAGCAATGGAGTGTGATATGATGATAGGACTACACTATGGGATTACTATACTGACCACAACAGACCTCACTAGATATACATTGTTTTAGCAATTGTTTGCCAAAACCATCTGCCAGGACAAAGACCAGGAGACCCATTCATACATCCACTCACTCACTCACTCACTCACTCACTCACTCACTCACTCACTCACTCACTCACTCACTCACTCACCCACCCACTCACTCATCTACTCACTCCACTTACTCACCCACCCATTCATCTACTCACTCCACTTACTCACCCACCCACTCACTCACTCCACTTACTCTAGCAGTCCCAGTACTTTCTCATAAGACACTGTAGGTGGATATACGATCTCATCTATCTCGTCAAGATGGCAGTTGCAGTATGCGGTGGAGACATGCACGAATGACTGCAAGAAGCAAATAAAATACAAACAACAGGTAATGATTAATTTTTGTAATGTAATAACTTTTCCTTACATCTAATTTCTTCATCTTCTTGCAGAGCATCATGACCCTCCTTGTCCCCAGCAGGTTCAATGTGAGTGATTCTCTCAGACTTACGCTGAACTGGATGGTTGCTGCAAGATGGATGACCACTGACACATTCTCTATCAGGGTCTGTTCATCCTCCTTGCTCAAACCCAGCTCCTCCTTGCTGATGTCTCCTGGTATACCTACCAACCGCTCCAGCATGTCTGGGCACTCATTCCTAACTCTATCGAATACCTGCAGCAGAGAGGGAGGCCCTAGTAACCGCAGGAATGCTCAGGGCGGGTGCTCGCTCACCTTAGTCTCGACTAGCTCTGTGATTCGCTCTTGAGGTCGCTTCCCTCTCTTGGGTCGCACCAACACGTATATCCTCGCCCCTTGCGGTAAGCTGCGGAGCATTTTCTCGATCAAGCACTTGCCCATGTGCCCAGTACCGCCTGTGACGAAGACATCGCGTCCAGCGTAGAACTCGGCTATGCTGGGCCAGTCCCTCCTGCGGCCCGCATTAGGAGGCTGCTCCTGTACGACTAGCTCAGCGCTCATCATGTAACCAAGCTCCTGTGCTGTTGCTGCTGACCTTAGCTACAGAGGTCTGTAGGCGTGGTAGCTGGCTGCATGCGATATGCAGGTCACCTCATGCCCACTGCTGGGAGCCCCGGGCTATGAATCCATGATTAGATAATGCACTAGTGGGCGGGCTGGTAGGAGGGGCTAGTAGAATTGCAGCGACCTGTGGAGTCGAGTTGGCTGAGTGTCTTGGCAGCAGATTGGTTCAGATTGGGACATGGGACGGTTTGGAATAGAGCTAGTACTAGTAGCCGCCGCTGTATGCCAGTCACTGGGCTTCATCATCACGTGAGCTACTGTAGCAGACAGTGACTGAGTGCATGATCATTGAGCTGCCCTAGTTAGCTCACACACACTCAGAACATCTTAACTCTCTCCCTCTCTCTCAGATATATCATTGCTGTCACTAATGATCATGTGACTCCAGGGTTCCCCTACATCAGCGATACTGGCGGCAGACCACCTGAGAGCTGCATATTTTCATTAGTGTGTGCTGTGTCAGCATTCTTATGTATGTCATGATCAGTGATACATACCCTCAGTATTAACCTCCCTCCCTCTCTCTCCCTCCCTCCTCTCTCAGACGCCATTGCTGTCTATGTCCGGTTCCTCCATACCCATCAGTACTACAGCATATCAGTTACTAAGATCAAATGGATCAACTACATCGCTCTAGCGGTTGCCATGCCGACACTATTTGGACTCATCATGGTGGGCAGTTTCCAGGTGAGCATACCACTAGCCCCTCCCACTTGTATCACGCCCACTCCTTACAGGACGATGAGGTCGCCATAGCACACTTCATTGGTGCTCATATGGTGTTCCTGTGTGGTACGGTCTACATGTGGTTGCAGACATTCATATCATACCGTATCTACCACGCCTCTCTCACACGACACATCAGCAGTGTAGTGATAGTGGTACGACTATTCATAGCCATCATGGCGACTGTGACTTATATACTGAGTGAGTTAAATACTTAGGCTCACTCACTCACTCACTCACTCACTCACTCACACACCCACCCACTCACCCACCCACTCAAAATCATGGACAGTATTGTTTATCTGAGTTGCTAGTTGCATTTAGAAAACATACTAGTCCTAGCTTTAGATAAACCCCAGTGGGTATACAGGAGTACCACTACATGTAGCCTCATGTAGCAGCTTCATCACATACACTAGTGACATTGTTGGTATCATATTATAACAATCAGCGTTCATTGACTGATGTTAGTAAACCCTGTTCATACTGGGCAATAGAGTCCAGTGTTTTCACTAAGGATCAGTACTGAAAGTGTTCACTAGTACAGAATCTAATAACACCATTGGTATGTGGTGTGAGGTGTCCTCTCTCCTCTATCATGCAGCGTTCGTGCTGGGTGCAGTAGCTAGGACGATGTTGAACCACAACAGCAACCATCATGGAGGGACAGCACTGTGGGCACTAGGAGATGGGGTGAGTAGCTACACCACAGTACAGGGTATATCCTGTCATCATGTACCTAGTGATGATGGCAGTAGTCACATGACACCACCTACAACACTCACTCACTCACCCATACACCACACTCAAGTGCATTACTCTGTAGTACATTTTGTAGTAATGTGTATTACATTTTTACTATCTTCTAATACTGATTAGTTCCACATTAGCTGCCGTAGACTAACTATACATTTATAATCGTATTATAAAACTTGCAGTTCACTTTGGTGCTTTTCAAGACTTTTGTCCCAACTTTGTTTTATCTTCATATTTCCTCTTCTCTCTCAGGGATTTGGTCTCCATGTAGCCAGCACCACCATGGAGTGGCTACTAGGTGCCACACTAATGCTGTTCTTCCTCAGCTTCCATCCTGACTTTCAACGCATCAGCATCCGAATATCTATTGGTCTGAGGCACCAGCTCCATGCTGGACTCACAGAGAGCACGCCCCTCACAATATGACCACACCTCCTCATAACAATGACCACGCCTCTTCTTGTCACTGTGTGTGCTTGTAAATACACAATAATTTTTTTGTATCAAATAATTTTTTAATAACATTGAAACCAAAAGTCACATTACATGTTAGTGGGCGTGGTTATCATGTTAGTGGGTGTGGCCGGTATCATCTCATGTGATAATCCTGTTGAACATGGTAATCCATCAGATCACCATCGAAATCATATGATATACAGAAATTCAGATCTCTCTGTAATAAGGAAATAATATACATCATATACTAGTCTGTCAACATGTCACGATGTCTTTATGTGTGCGCAAATCACTACACAGGCGGCTTAGAATACCCTCTAGACTCTAGGATTTGCATTTTTAATAATCGATAAGTCACTGTTTCATTACCAGGCAAAGGACATCTCACAAAATCAGTAGATATAGCACACACCATTTCTCAAGACTTGCTTCGTTTGCAAATTTTAACCTTGCGCAAGATACCAGGTCTATGATAACTGTCAATTTTTAACTTTTTTGATTTTGAAACTGTTTTTGATATCTTGTGTGTTAATGAGTGACTGACCATGTTCTTAGGATTACGAGACAGTGAGAATGTTCCGGACAAGTTCTCTCCTTGCTTGATAGTGACACAGTCAGAAAGGTAGAACACAGTCTGCTTCCAGTGGGTATAACGAGCATTAGGAGCTAGAGAGAGAGGGAGAGATAGAGAGAGAGAGAGAGAGAGAGAGAGAGGGAGGGAGGGAGAGAGAGGGAGGGAGGGAGAGAGAGAGGGAGGGAGAGAGTGAGAGAGAGAGAGAGGGGGAGAGAGATGATCATTCACTCACTCACTCACCCACTCACTAACCAGTATTAATCGTTGTTCTCTTGTGGCATTTAGTGAACTCCACAGTAAAGTAAGCAGCCAGAGCATCAATGTAGTCATTACGAGTAGCTTGCAGTGAGTACGGCACAGTGAAGGTCAGCTCCTCTGGTGTGACAGTGTATAGGTCAAGCTCCTGAGAGAGAGAGAGAGAGAGAGAGAGAGAGAGAGAGAGAGAGAGAGAGAGAGAGAGGGAGGGTGGGTGAGAGAGAGAGAGAGAGATCAAGGGGTAGGTGAGTGTGCTGTGTGTGTGTGGGTTACCCTGATGAGGCAGCTGTTAGAACACACTTGCTGCTGGTCCACCACATCAACCAATGTCTCCTTCAATGCCAGGTCTCTGATGCTAGTCATATTGAACCCATACACACACTCCCACCCTACAGAACGAGATGACCATACAGTGACTAATAATCACTCGCTAGCTTACAGTGGATCTTCTCCTCCTTGTAGCTCCTGTCTTCAATGGCTAGTACATACAATGATGCCTTGTCCGGGAATATGAGACCACCAGGTTTCTGGATAAAGAACTCATTACTCACTCACTTCCACTCACTCACCCACCCACTCACCCTCACTCACTCATCCCACTCGCTCCTCTCACTCACTCACTCACTCACTCACTCACTCACTCACTCACTCACTCACTCACTCACTCACTCACTCACTCACTCACTCACTCACTCACTCACTCACCAGCCACTTGTCTCTGGCACATATAACAGTGTCTAACATGGACTCATAGAACAAGCAGTATCCCATCCACTCAGACACAATCACATCAACATGATCCACTGGTAGCTTGACATCCTCCATTTTACCCTTCACTAATGTGATCACTGAGAGAGAGAGAGAGAGAGAGAGAGAGAGAGAGAGAGAGAGAGAGAGAGAGAGAGAGAGAGAGAGAGAGAGAGAGAGAGAGAGAGAGAGAGAGAGAGAGAGAGAGAGAGAGAGAGAGAGAGAGAGAGAGAGAGAGAGAGAGAGAGAGAGAGAGAGATGGAGAGAGAGAGAGAGAGAGAGAGAGAGAGGGAGGGAGAGAGGGCGGATGGGAGAGCAGTAATGGTGAATTATATAACTAACTCACAGTTGCTCATGTGGTTTTCCTCTATGATGGACTTAGCCTGATCAATGATGGATGAACAATCAACCTATGAGAGAGAGAGAGGGAGGGAGAGAGGGAGGAGGGAGAGAGAGAGAGGGAGGGAGGGAGAGAGAGGGAGGGAGGGGCAAGGAGAGGGAGAGAGAGCGAGGGGATCGAGAGACAGAGAATAAATTGAGAGAGCAAAAAACTGTACTCACAGCGTAGACATGTTTAGCTCCAGCTCTGACGGCAAACATGCTCAGTATCCCAGTCCCACATCCCACGTCAAGCACTACTTTCCCACGGAACAAGTGTTTGTTATGATACATGGCATTACGATATGTGAGGGTGCGGACTTCATCCTTTAACATCTCCTCATGGATCCCTGAGAGGAACGATTGACATAGTGAACGATAAACTGCCTTCCTGCAAAGCTGTGTAGAGTGTCATCTTCATGCACTAATGTGTTCAGTCTCTGTAGTCACTGTTGTCTTTATTCACACGATGGAGGATGATCAGAGACTGAACACATTAGTGCATGAAGGTGACACTCTACACTTCACTTCAGCATTGCAAGAAGACACTAATATATCTCACCATAGTGTGAGTACGAGTCAAAGTAATAGTCCTTGCTTGTCATGTCGGATCGCGTGTCGGATGGTGCCGCCTCGTCTCCTTGTGTCGTCTCGCCGCCATTGGACAGTGTTCGCGGCTTCTTAGGCAGTGGCGCCTGTAATAGCTAGGTTAGTAACTATTGGTACCTCTACTATAGGGCTAGCTCACCTTCGCCATGGTAACCTCGCCACTCATACATGTCGCCGCCATGTGCTCTTTCTTCCTCGTGGTTTAAGAGAGCAAAATAATCAAGAAGGGGCTTACTCTAACACACGTGCAACTCGCTTGAACGACGTTGTCGATAACAAAATGTTTATAATTAGTAATAATGGAACATAGGTGTTGGCTATGGTTAGTAGTGGATGAGGTGAGAGAGGAATGAGAGATGAACTGGTGATAACCGTAGTTATTTTCAAAGTCTCCTTCAGTAACTCTAACAAACTTATCATTCGTATCAATTGAGAGTGTCTTCTTGTAGTGTTGATCCATGTGCTTGTATTGACTCACAACACTAGATAATGATGATGATGTGATAAGCTGTGTAGTGATCACACTGTATCATAACAGCAGCTCTGACAGTATCATGAGCAGCATGATCCAGTCTATCATCATCAATGGAGCTAGTGGATTAGATGATTATATCACTATGAAATGGCATTTTCTTCTTTTCAGTGCTATCACAGCATTCTTACGCATCGAGTCTACCAGATTTGTATTCAATTTACTGCACTTTAGTCTCAAGATCATTATGAAATGGCATTTTCTCTTAAAAGCACTACTCTTACAGACAAGCTACACTTGATCAGCACTTTGCTACCAGATTGCAAGGTCACTGGAAGATTTTGCAACCGTTTATTATGATTAGCTCAGGACTATTTCAGTGGATAGTACGATTCATTGTAACAATCTATTGTATTACCATTAGACCATGCAATAAAAATATTGTGATATGTACGAAATATGTAATTGTAACACAAAGTACTTGTTGTCTGGGACAAGTAACTACTTAGCTATACGTATCTTCTTGTTACGACTTGCCAGACCATCACTTTTTCAGTTGCACCTGTGGACATAACACCATCAAATCAAGCAGCACGTTGTCACTCATTATGACAAACCTGATGTTCATTCTCCTAGAACAAATAGGTATTTTAGTAATAACACATGTCCCCTATCTGATTTCACAAAATTAATAGCCTGAGAGAGAAAGAAAGAGAAAGACATTAATTTTGATAGCGTTAGTATGCTTAAATCTAGCGCTACAGTCAATAATATGAACCAGAGAGTCCTATAATTATATTATGCCCATCATTATTATTAGCAGATTATACAAAACCGTCAATATACAAGGCTGTAGCCAGGAATTAATGGAGAAGGTTCTTTTTTTGTGGTGCAGAGCGCCAACTAAAAATTTGGTCCTATTAAAAATCATGATGGCCATGTGAATTGATTTTGTGCAATAATTCTCGTGAACAGTCGCGTAGGACTACCTAGATTTGCTTTTTTCACTGCAATACTTTCGAGACTGGGCGATTCTTCAGAACCCTGTGAGCTGTGTGTGTCCGCGTTAAGAGGAAGACAACTTTTTTTGCGCGAATATTTCTCCGCTGCATTCATCTTCCAGAATTAATTATTTTCATGTACCAGTAGCCTGATTTAACTATTGTGCTACAGAGGGTAGCTAGCCATGCACGTGTGTGCTCGTTGGTACTATAGTACGTACGTAGGTAGAGTGCTTGTGGTAATTTTTTGTACCAAACATCCTTCCTTTCAGTTTGTGATTACATCATGCCTTGGTATCATATTCTGTTCTGATCTCTCCTGGTCACTGCACTACAATAACAGTAAAAAAGTTTTAATAAAAAACTGAAAAGTGTATAGGATGACACTTGCAAAAGTAAAGGAACAAGGCTTGAAAAAAGAAGGAACAAGATGGGATGGGGAAGAAGGAAAGGAAAAAGATGGGATGGTGCTTGCAATAGTATATAAAGAAACAAGATGGAATCAAAAGTATAAGTTCCAAGTATTCTTACATTAGCAGCTGCTGCGATGACCTGCAACAAATGCGGAATCCTCTTCCCATACCTTTTACAACCGTCAATTATTTCATTGGACTGCGGCCTCCAAACACTTTAAAATTGTCAATTACTTCATCGGACTGCGTCCTCCTCTTTGATTCATGCAAGCTGCTAATAATGTAGGAATACTTGGGACATCTAGCATTATTCCATCTTGTTTCTTTACTTTTGCAAGCACCATCCCATCTTGTTCCTTTTCTTTTTCAAGCCTTGTTCCTTAAGTGTCATCCTTACACTTTTCAGTTTTTTATTAAAACTTTTTTACTTAACTTAATTGTTTCTGTTACTTTTTTGATCACTATCAGTTTGAACTTATTAGCAGTTATTTCATTAAAAAAATTTTTTTGAGCAGCAGTTACTAGTCTAGTAGATGAGAAGGTGCACAGCCTCTTGCAGAGAGCGGTATAAGGAGCATGCTTGGAATGTTATTATCAATCACTAGAATAATCATTCATGTTTAAAATAGTTAGAGAGGGCAGTCCAAAACGGTCCATAAACCATGTTTTTCAAGGATTACTCGGTTGTGGTAGTGTTTATTATTATTATTATCAGACTTTACAGCAGCATACAGGAAGGAAGTACAGTAGACAGATAAATTAAGGCAAATTAACTGCTGAAGGACTCCTACAAATTCATGTAGAGCCAAAACAAACAAAAACAAAAGAAACAAAACACAGAAACATCATAATAAGTTTAATAAATCTACACTAATCTTAAGCTAAATATAAAAACCAGAGGAATGACATGTGTTACAGGCCGGGGCAGACAAGGTGATAAAAACATGTATTATGTGGGTTAAAGTGTGAATCAAAAAAGACCATACATAATAAAACAACCTTACAATGAATAAGAATCAGATAAATTTACAACAGAATTAATAGCATTATAAATTAGAACAATACGATTAAAATAAAATGTCTATATATAGGATGAAGTTCTACTATATAATAAGCTTCACCCCAGACGATCTTGTACGGCCTGAGGTGAACTTAACATAGTCATAGATGTTAAAATTGTCTTCATTATTGTTTTGCAGACATTTGATAAGAAACATTATGTCTCTCAGGTCAAACCAGAGAGAGAGTGGTATAGAATATTCAGTTGACGCAATCTTGATTGATGTGTAGTCAATACCTTTGATGCATGCCTCATGATATACTTTTGATACCTTAGATGCCTATCTAAGAAGTAAGTGCACTACGGTACCCCAGATATACACACATGCGATGGTGTGCAGGTTTGGTAGTGATTCGTTCATTCAGGACAGCGCTAGGGTTACCGAAAGAAGAAGAAAGAAAGAAGACTAACAATTCAGTCGCGTGCATGGGCGGCGATTACAGTTTATCACTTTAGAAACGTCTGCCAGCCGGCTTCGCCAAAGGTATTTTCACGCTCAGAACAATCGTCTGATCAATCCTAGATGTCTGGAATCTCGAGAAACGCTATATTATAAAACAGCGAAGATCTCAGTGCAACTGCATGCCGCTCGGCGGCTGGCCGAGAGCGGCCTCGCCATCATGATTTTTGTCGTCAAACAAGCAGTCTCGGCGACTTTCATAGACTTTATACAAGCGCTTAAACTTCAGATTCACTTAAAGACAGTTGAAATGCAGTATAAAAGTATAAAAATAGAGATATGTGCGATAACTCATTTTCACGCATGAGTAGCCGCCATCTTAAATCGAGATCATCCCTACATATTGCCGATCGGCAATGATAATATCTCAGCCAAGGCATACAGGCAACTTGGATTGATAAGGCGCACTTTCTCTACTTCAGTTTCTGTGAGAGCTAAAAAATTTCTTTACCTTTCCATGGTTAGATCCCATTTAACTTATTGCTAGTCCCAAATCTGGAGACCTCACCTTATAAAGGACATCTTGCTAATCGAGAAAATGCAGAGGCGGGCAACCAAGTTCATTCTCAACGACTTTTCCTCTCACTAAAAAGCAAGACTAATCTCTCTGGGTCTACTTCCCTTGATGTTCCTCTATTTGACGTTTTTTTGTAAAGTCTATAAAGTATCCTGACCCAAGCTTTGTGGTAGACAGAATAATATGTCTCATTTTCGTCTCTTCCTACTAGATCTGACTCTATATACTGCAAAACTAGTCCACAAATAGGTATACAGCTCCACCTCCTTATCGTGTAACTCCTATGATATTTTCGCAGATTGGTTCGTATCTGGAACAGCCTTTCTCTGATTGACCTCACATTGTCATTTTAAAGTACCAAATCAAGCAGTACTTCTGGTCTATTTTTTTAAATTAAATTTTGATCCTTGTTCCTATCACCTTATCTGTTCCTGTAATATAAAAGTGTAGCCTTGATCCTATATATCCCTACATATCATTGCCGATCGGCAATGATAATTAGTGTTAATTTTACTTCATACTTAAAATAATTATTTCTGGGTATCTATAGTTCTTATGGATATTCCGTCAGTACAGATCTATTAATTCTCTCCTGACTCCACATCCTCCTCTCTCTTCTATAATTGATTTTGTCTCGGCTGTAAAATCTAAATTGAATTGAATTGCCGGAACGGTGCGACTGGCAACCCAGGCTGTCAGAAACCGCAAAAGCATTCTCAGAGCCGTGTATATTAAGAGGCTGAAGTGGATTTAAAGAAGATCGAGAGGACTTCAAATTAACGAGCAATGGCTGAAAAACAAAAAGATTACATAATTGCGTTTAAGAACGGGAACAAGCTCGTGGCGGAGCAGCTGCTACCCAGCATAGCGCAACCAGCTACCATCACGACAACGTTCAAGTTTAGTGTCTACGGTACGGTATCATTGGTCTCTCTACTTCATCTAGCTGCGTACTGGGGCTGGAGGAATGTCATCACTTCGCTAGTATCTGTGTATAATTGTGCCGCCAACTGCAAGGACAAGAATGGATGCATTCCACTGCATTATGCCGCCAGCAATGGACACCTCGAGGTGGTGAAATATTTCATAGTTGAACTACATTGTGACCCTATGGACAAGAACGAGTCTGGCAATACACCACTTCACTATGCTTGTAGCCATGGTCATTTCATCATTGCTCAGTATCTCATCAGAGAGGGACACTGTAACCCATCATGTGGGAACAATAATGGCTGGACACCACTTAACTATGCTTGTCACTATGGTTACCTCAACATTGCTCAGTATCTCATCAGAGAGGAACACTGTAACCCATCATGTGAGGGCAATGTTGGCTGGACACCACTTCACAATGCTTGTTATAATAACCACGCCCACATTGTACAATATCTGTTATCGACTGGACGAGTAAATCCACTGACTAAGAACACGTTAGGCAGCACTGCATTGTTCTATGCTAGTCGCAAGTATGATATCATTAAACTATTTGAACCATTCGAAGAGTGCAGGACAGCCTTCCCAGTGCACACGTTTACTAAACTGATACTCACAGGAGACAGTGGAGCTGGTAAGACTACCATAACTGAACTCATCGTCCGCCTAGCTAGTTCTACAGCTGTAGAGTGTATCACTGATGTTCAACGCTACACAGCAGGGATCGTTCCACACCACATCCAGAGTAAGCAGCTGGGCAACTTTGTCGTGTATGACTTTGCAGGACAGCAAGAATACTACTCGAGTCATGATGCCGTGCTCGAGCAAGTGATGCGAAGGTCAGCAGCCATATATCTCTGTGTGGTAGACCTGAGTGAGAGCAAGGAGAAGATCTGTGAGTCACTCCACTACTGGCTAAGCTTTATCGACAATGCCTGCAGTACAGCAGAGGGACGATCGCACGTGGTGATCATTGGTAGCCATGCCGACCAGGTCACGTCGTCGGTGGAGGAGAAGAGCTCGTTGCTGCAGACCATCATAGCTACCAGAAGAATGAGACGCCAGGAGTATGTGGAGTGTATTGCTATGGACTGTCGCAGAACCAACACTGATGCTTCACGTCGTTTGATCGCCGCGCTCGCCAACAGCCAGAAAGCCATCGCTGCCAGTCAGCCCGTCATCCACTACTATTCTCACGTCGTCTACGCGTTCCTTCGTACCAAGCTGAACGTAGTAGGCTGTACACTACGATATCTTGTCTCTGCAATCGCTAAGGAAAACGATTCTTCTCTCCCTAGCGACCAGTCTGTCCTCACAGAGATCCTCACCACTCTCAGTGATAAAGGTCTCATCCTCTTTATACACCATCATCAATCCAGCTGGATCGTAGTGAAGACAGAAGCTTTGTTAAACGAAATCAATGGAACACTGTTTGCTCCTGACCACTTCAAGGAGCATCGTGATCTTGCCAGCAACACTGGCCTAGTACCCGTCTCTAACCTTCACAAAGTGTTTCCCGACTACAACTCAGAAATGCTCGTCGGATTTCTCACTTCATTAGATTTCTGTCGACCAGTGGACCCATCAGTGCTGCAGTATACCAACCTCCGGACCACACCCTCTCACTCCACAGCTGATCTCCTCTTCTTCCCTGGTCTCATTCAGTCAGAGCGACCAGACAGCCTCGTCCAGCAGCTAGGAGCACTAGAGTTTGGCTGGTGCCTGAGGTGTATGGATCCACACGAGTTCTTGAGCTCTCGTTTTCTTCATCTTCTCCTACTTACTGTTGCCTATGAATTTCCTCTAGCCAGTCGATTTAACCCTTACTCTTCCGTCAGTGGTCTCCAGCGCAAGTGTACAATATGGAGGAATGGCATCTTCTGGAGGGACGACAACAACACTTGTACTGTGATACAGCTCCTCGACAACAACCGATGTGTGATGGTGGCTATGTCATACACCAGTACAGTAGAGTATGCCAAGCTCCGTGGTTCTCTTATAGCACTAATCCGTCGCCTCCTGCACAAGCATTCTCCAGCTCCAGAGGTGTGTGAGTTCCTCATCTCTCCCGACCTTGTCTGCCAGTATCCCATTGATACCTTCCCTGACACTGACCTGTTCGACATGTGTGACGTTGCTCGATCCATCCTACAATGCAAGCCAGTGGTCCTCAGCCATGGAGATGGGCATGGTCATCTTGAAACACAGTCACTTCCCTTTGAGCCTTACCACCTCCTTGCTCCCTCTTATGTCTCACAACTGTTCAATCCTAACATGGCTGACCAGCCAGTTCCTGGTCCTCTCCTCCAGGAGGTAAAGGAACTCTCTCACCATCTCAAGGGGTCTCTGAGAGTCAGTGATCTAAGAGAGCATCTGGACAAGCTAAGTCTATTCGCTGGCAGTAATCCTCTGGTGAGCAGTGTGGCTGTACTGTAGCATGTGATGGTAGTAATGTTTCTCTGGTGTGTACAGGAGGTGGCTGGTTTGAAGGAGCAGGACCTACCAAGTGATCCACCCACAGCTGCTGCTGGTAGCTCCAGTACCCTCAGTGAGTCACAGTACACACATGAACACAAGTTGTGACAGTGGTACTCCTCTATATACAGATATTGATGACCTGTTTACAGTAAAGGTGTTTTTAAAGAGTGTAGTTGACTGGCAGAGTCTTGGTCTAGCTCTAGGACTACTGTATCCTACATTAAAGAAGATCAAGAAGGAGCAACATGGGGACATTAACGACTGCATTATGGAGATGCTTGAAGCATGGCTACAGCAACAAGACAGCGTCAGAGAGAAAGGCGTCCCATCATGGACAGTGCTGAGGAAAGCTCTCGAGAAGATTGGCGAGAATGAACTAGCCACTAGCAGTGATCTCATCACATGATGGTGAGTTAGAGCTGCTAGTGTACTGGACTGGTACTGTGTCAGTTGTCTCTCATACAGGACTAGGAGGAGCTGTCATCACTCATTGTTAGACCTTCTTTATCATAACTTTCTCTGTTTCTTTCAACAAATTTGATAAATCTTTGGACAATCATACACCAAACAATATCACATGATGTTACTAATAATAGATCATCTCTGAATGAGTGATGCTGGCTCTAGTTCAAACCATGTAGAGAGCTCCTTATTGGTTAGTTCAATCGATACACATCCAAGACACTCCTTGCTGAGGAGACTACTAGCGTCCCACACTGATAGCTGTAGACAATGCTCAGTTAGGCTGTCAGACTTGATGTTATAGTAGAACTGAGAGAGAAAGAGGGAGGAAGAGAGAGAGAGGGAGAGGGGAGAGAGAGGGAGGGGGGGGAGAGAGGGAGAGAGAGAGGGAGGGAAGAGAGAGAGAGGGTAAGCTTCTGTTTTCAAGGCTGAGATAATTGTTGTCTATTACCATCTGATTATAAGTTGGATTGAGTGTTTTACGAGCTATCTTTGTCTTCTGTTTCGATGCCTTCTTGGGGTCTGGTAGTAGATACAGTTTAACATAAGGATCGAGAGTGTCTGAACCATCACGAGGCACCTATACACAGGTCACATGACACCAGTTACCATAGCAACACACAGCGTACCAGCTCTCTGACATGTTTCACCATCACACTCAGTCTCTCTAGCTCCCTGTTATAGCTCAGATCCAGCTTGACACGACCAGCCTTGTGATCACCTGATAACTCATCTGTGGGAGGAGTTATAGTGATGGTGTGACAGTAGTGATGGTGTGATAGTAGTGATCGTGTGATAGTATTGATGGTGTGATAGTAGTGATGGTGTGATAGTAGTGATCGTGTGATAGTAGTGATGGTGTGATAGTAGTGATGGTGTGATAGTAGTGATGGTGTGATAGTAGTGATGGTGTGATAGTAGTGATGGTGTGATAGTAGTGATGGTGTGATAGTAGTGATGGTGTGATAGTAGTGATGGTGTGATAGTAGTGATGGTGTGATAGTAGTGATGGTGTGATAGTAGTGATGGTGTGATAGTAGTGATGGTGTGATAGTAGTGATGGTGTGATAGTAGTGATGGTGTGATAGTAGTGATGGTGTGATAGTAGTGATGGTGTGATAGTAGTGATGGTGTGATAGTAGTGATGGTGTGATAGTAGTGATGGTGTGATAGTAGTGATGGTGTGATAGTAGTGATGGTGTGATAGTAGTGATGGTGTGATAGTAGTGATGGTGTGATAGTAGTGATGGTGTGATAGTAGTGATGGTGTGATAGTAGTGATGGTGTGATAGTAGTGATGGTGTGACAGTAGTGATGGTGTGATAGTAGTGATGGTGTGATAGTAGTGATGGTGTGATAGTAGTGATGGTGTGATAGTAGTGATGGTGTGATAGTAGTGATGGTGTGATAGTAGTGATGGTGTGATAGTAGTGATGGTGTGACAGTAGTGATGGTGTGATAGTAGTGATGGTGTGATAGTAGTGATGGTGTGATAGTAGTGATGGTGTGATAGTAGTGATGGTGTGATAGTAGTGATGGTGTGATAGTAGTGATGCTAACCCTCCCTCATCTTCATCATATCTTGTTCATCTCGTAGCAAGCAGTGTAGGAATGTATAGATCACATCTGATTCTGATATCCTATTATCAGTTACTAACAGATCCTTCAGATACCAGCTCAGCTCATTCTGACGTCTCTCACTGGTCTATCATGACACAATAATGACATCATAGGTGACAAAGATAACAGTTATTAGAGGCATGGACAAATTAATTATTAATCTTTAAATTAGCTATTATCCCTTAGCCCCTAATAATCACACCTTGGAAACTATTTTTGTTAAATTTAAGGACAAAATTTTGTATAGCCTCATCGCTCAATTTTTCGCTTACGAAACAAATGAACGGATGAACAGAAGTATGTAGCTTTATACTTTAATGATCATTTCGTTGTAAAAATTAATTGCTGGGAATGAAGCTGAGTAAATAATTATATGAAACTTCAAAATACGTTCAATTTACACAAAACTAGTGAAATTTAACAGTGTCTAACTAACCTCACGAGTGGTTGACTGTCCTGGTAGGAAGGTCTTGCCTGGCAGCTGAGGGAGAGCCTCAAATGACTCCAACAGCTTCTTGTGTAGCTCACTGAACTCACTGTACCGTCTGAAACAGTAAGTGACCGGGAGGGCGGGGTCAACCCTGGTCACCTGTATCTGATAGACCTACAGCACACACTGGAGGGTTAGAGTGATGGCCGTGAGTAATGACTCACTATGTATTTACTGGGATAGAACCTCTTATGGTAAGCAACTACCACAGCGGACTCAATCTTACCATCAGTAGCAATACTAGAGAGAGAGAGAGAGAGAGAGAGAGAGAGAGAGAGAGAGAGAGAGAGAGAGAGAGAGAGAGAGAGAGAGAGAGAGAGAGAGAGGGAGGGAGGGAGGGAGAGAGAGAGAGAGAGAGAGGGATAGAGAGAGAGGGGAGGGAGGGGAGGAGGGGGAGGCAGGGAGGGAGGGAGAGAGAGCGAGTGAATAAGTGTGTGCAGTGAGTGTGTAGTGTGTAGTGAGTGAGTGAGTGTAGTGAGTGAGTGTGTGTAGTGAGTGAGTGAGTGAGTGTGTGTAGTGAGTGAGTGTGTGTAGTGAGTGAGTGAGTGAGTGAGTGAGTGAGTGAGTGAGTGTAGTGAGTGAGTGTGTGTGGTGAGTGAGTGAGTGTGTGTAGTGAGTGAGTGTGTGTAGTGAGTGAGTGAGGTGAGTGGGTGAGTGTGTGTAGTGAGTGAGTGAGTGAGTGAGTGAGTGAGTGAGTGTGTGTAGTGAGTGAGTGAGGTGAGTGGGTGAGTGTGTGTAGTAGTGAGTGAGTGAGTGAGTGTAGTGAGTGAGTGTGTGAGTGTGTGTAGTGAGTGAGTGAGTGTGTGAGTGAGTAGTGAGTGAGTGTGTGTGGTGAGTGTGTGAGTGAGTAGTGAGTGTGTGTGGTGAGTGGGTGAGTGAGTGAGTGAGTGTGTGTAGTGAGTGAGTGAGTGTGTGAGTGTGTAGTAAGTGAGTGTGTGTGGTGAGTCAGTGAGTGAGTGCTAGTGATATAGGTCCTACGAGTATGATGATGGTGTAAATGACAGTAGTCCTCCATTAGTGTTGGGAGTAGTGAACTTGAACTGTGCTAGATTGTGGATGAAGAAGTTGATCTGAGTAGCCATTGAGCTCAAGCTGGCCTCGATATGTCTGCATTGATAGGTCAGAGTACCACCATTACTAGTAGCCATTACTGAGCTCACTTGGTGAATATGTACGTAGCTTCCTCGTCTGATGATTGAGGGAGAAGAGCATCTCTCACATACTGTACGTCCTCAGTGGACGATAGCTCTGGTAGCTCACCTGATAACACCTACACAAGTAACACAACACACTGTGACCACACCCACACCACACTCCCACAGCTCACCAGTGAGTAAGTGACATTATGCTCAGTAGTAGGTGGGAGTGTCTTCTCAGTTCATTGTAGGCAGTACAGCAGAGGTCAGTAAACTTCTGGAATCTAGCTGACGGCTTGTCGCCTGCGTTGATGACATACGCCATGTCTGGTGTTAGTATGAACGGGACTCTATCTCTCTTGATAGATCCAAACATTTGGGCGTTGCCAAGGATACGACCAAAGTCAATATGGAACATGTGACCAGTCTTACAGACCATGATATTGTCATTATGACGATCACATATACCCAGCACATAGGTAGCCACACAGTAACCAGCACAGGAGTGGGTGAAGTTCTCTATTGCCTATATAGGAGGAAGAAGCTAACAGTGAAGGTGTAGAGTGTTGTGCACTAATATGTGTTCAGTCTCTGATCATCCTCCATCGTGTGAATAAAGACAACAGTGACTACAGAGACTGAACACATTAGTGCATGAAGGTGACACTCTACACTTTCACTGCAATATTGTGTAGTTCTGTGTAGTGCAATGGCGTCTCATAATCCAGGGAGTGAGTGTGTCATTGTGTGTGGGTGTGGTCTATACCTGTTTCCAAGCAGCATCTGATGGGTTGTGTCTCATTAACCATTCTGATAATGGCTTGTCCTTGAATGATCCTGTCAAACCATGTTCCGTCTGTATCTGACGAAGAGTAGCGGAGTCTTGCACCATCTCAACCATACTGACTGTAGACACACTCAGACTACCTTCCACCCACCCTCTCTCCTCTCTCACCTGGCTACTGGTCTGATACTGTACGAAACATGCAAAGTTCATTCCCATCAGTTTCCAGTGACCAGC
The DNA here is from genome assembly GCA_964017065.1 of Haliclona indistincta. Lineage (NCBI taxonomy): Eukaryota > Metazoa > Porifera > Demospongiae > Haplosclerida > Chalinidae > Haliclona > Haliclona indistincta. Next base: position 341,051 of record OZ024788.1, on the reverse strand, counting down.
TGTGCTGCTCAGTACCACACACTCTGTAGTCAGGTTACCGTGGAGCATCTTAGCATCACTATGGAGGAATGAGAGAGCCTCAGCTATCTGGAGGAGGCCATAGTGAGCCTCTACTGGATGGAGTTGATGCTCCTAGGAAGGGAGGGAGAGAGAGAGATATTACAGCATAGCTGAGAGATAGTCATACCATGGTATAATTATCATAATTGCGCAAAAGATTCTGAAATTCTTGCAAAGGTGTAAATTGAGAAAATTCAATTATTGTGTAGGTTCAAGGCGTTGCTGGTGAGATTACTAATAACTAGTTGGAGACATGGTCTACAATATTCAAGAATCATTGTTGATATCGACACCATTAGTTTTACCATCTTAATCATTATTGGTTATTAACTTTAACTAGTCTGGACTCAGTATGTTCACACATGCACCTCAGTATGTTCACCTCAGTATGTTCACCTCAGTATGCACCTCAGTATGTTCACACATGCACCTTATATGTACTGGATACATTGTGTTAGTATTGACTCACAACACTAGATAATGATGATGTGATAAAGCTGTGTAGTGGTACCATAACAGCAGCTCTGATACAGTATCATGAGCAGCATGATCCAGTCTATCATCATCAATGGAGCTAGTGGATTAGATGATAGTAACACTAAGAGCAGAGAAGCTTCTTACCATGACCAAGATCATTGCTGGGTAGATCAACAGGATCTCTGATCACAGTGATGAGTGATCGGATCAGCCATAGATCAGCTACAGTGTACCTTTCCAACACTCGCATGACTCGCGCGCGGCATGGCGCGAGTATTGATTATCACGTGGTTACAGATTAGTCTCACGTGATAAGAATAAACAGCTGTCAGAAACCGCAAAAGTATACGCAGAGGCTGAAGTGGATCTAAAGAGGATCGAGAGGACTTCAAATTAACGAGCAATGGCTAAAAAACTACAACAAGATTACATAATTGCGTTTAAGAACGGGAACTTGCTCGTGGCGGAGCAGCTGCTGCCCAGCATACCACAACCAGCTACCATCACGACAACGTTCGAGTTTAGTTTCTTCGGTACGGTATCATTGGTCTCTCTGCTCCACCTAGCTGCGTACTGGGGCTGGAGGAATGTCGTCACTTCGCTAGTATCTGTGCATAAGTGTCCCGCCAACTGCAAGGACGAGAATGGACGCATTCCACTGCATTATGCCGCCAGCAATGGACACCTCGAGGTGGTGAAATATTTCATAGTTGAACTACATTGTGATCCTATGGACAAGAACGAGTATGGCAGGACACCATTTTACTATGCTTGTCGCTATGGTCACCTCAACATTGTTCAGTATCTCATCAGAGAGGAACACTGTAACCCATCGTGTGAGGACGAGGATGGCTGGACACCACTTCACTATGCTTGTCGCTATGGTCACCTCAACATTGCTCAGTATCTCATCAGAGAGCACTGTAACCCATCATGTGAGACCAATGGTGGCAGTACACCACTTCACATTGCTTGTCGTAATGACCACGCCCACATTGTACAATATCTGTTATCAACTGGTCAAGTGAATCCACTGACTAAGAACAAGTCTGGCCACACTGCATTGTCCCTTGCTAGTGGCAACTATGATATCATTAAACTATTTGAACCATTCGAAGAGTGCAGGACAGCCTTCCCAGTGCACACATTCACTAAACTGATACTCACAGGACACAGTGGAGCTGGTAAGACTACCATAACTGAACTCATCGTCCGCCTAGCTAGTTCTACAGCTGTAGAGTGTGTCGCTGATGTTCAACGCTACACAGCAGGGATCGTTCCACACCACATCCAGAGTGAGCAGCTGGGCAACTTTGTCGTGTATGACTTTGCAGGACAGCAAGAATACTACTCGAGTCATGATGCCGTGCTCGAGCAAGTGATGCGAAGGTCAGCAGCCATGTTTCTCTGTGTGGTAGACCTGAGTAAGACCAATGAGAAGATCTGTGAGTCACTCCACTACTGGCTAAGCTTTATCGACAATGCCTCCAGCACAGCAGAGGGACGATCGCACGTGGTAATCATTGGTAGCCATGCCGACCAGGTCATGTCGTCGGTGGAGGAGAAGAGCTCGCTGCTGCAGACCATCATAGCTACCAGAAGAGTAAGACGCCAGGAGTATGTGGAGTGCATTGCTATGGACTGTCGCAGAACCAACATTGACGCTTCACGTCGTTTGATCGCCACACTCACCAACAGCCAGAAAGCCATCACTGCCAATCAGCCCGTCATCCACTACTATTCTCATGTCGTCTACGCATTCCTTCGTACCAAGCTGAACGTGGTAGGCTGTACACTACACGATCTTGTCTCTGCAATCGCTAAGGAAAACGATTCTTCTCTCCCTAGCGACCAGTCTGTCCTCACAGAGATCCTCACCACTCTCAGTGATAAAGGTCTCATCCTCTTTATACACCATCATCAATCCAGCTGGATCGTAGTGAAGACAGAAGCCTTGCTAAACGAAATCAATGGAACACTGTTTGCTCCTGGCCACTTCAAGGAGCATCGTGATCTTGCCAGCAACACTGGCATAGTACCCGTCTCTAACCTTCACAAAGTGTTTCCCGACTACAACTCAGAAATGCTCGTCGGATTTCTCACTTCATTAGATTTCTGTCGACCAGTGGACCCATCAGAGCTGCAGTATACCAACCTCCAGACCACACCCTCTCACTCCACAGCTGATCTCCTCTTCTTCCCTGGTCTCATTCAGTCAGAGCGACCAGACAGCCTCGTCCAGCAGCTAGGAGCACTAGAGTTTGGCTGGTGTCTGAGGTGTATGGATCCACACGAGTTCTTGAGCTCTCGTTTTCTTCATCTTCTCCTACTTTCCGTTGCCTATGAATTTCCTCTAGCCAGTCGATTTAACCCTTGCTCTTCTGTCAGTGATCTCCAGCGCAAGTGTACAATATGGAGAAATGGCATCTTCTGGAGGGACGATAACAACACTTGTACTGTGATAGAGCTCCTTGACAACAACCGATGTGTGATGGTGGCTATGTCATACACCAGTACAGTAGAGTATGCCAAGCTCCGTGGTTCTCTTATAGCACTAATCCGTCGCCTCCTGCACAAGCATTCTCCAGCTCCAGAGGTGTGTGAGTTCCTCACATCTCCCAACCTTGTCCGCCAGTACCCCATTGATACCTTCCCTGACACTGACCTGTTCGACATGTGTGACGTTGCTCGATCCATCCTACAACGCAAGCCAGTGGTCCTCAGCCATGGAGATGGGCGTGGTCACCTTGAAACACATGCACAGTCACTTCCCTTTGAGCCTTACCACCTCCTTGCTCCCTCTTATGTCTCGCAACTTTTTAATCCTAACATGGCTGACCAGCCAGTTCCTGGTCCTCTCCTCCAGGAGGTAAAGCAGCTCTGTCGTCAGCTCAAGGAGTCTCTGAAAGTTAGTGAACTGAGAGAGCATCTGGACAAGCTGAGTCTATTCGCTGGCAGTAATCCTCTGGTGAGCAGTGTGGCTGTACTGTAGCATGTGATGGTAGTAATGTTTCTCTGGTGTGTACAGGAGGTGGCTGGCTTGAAGGAGCAGGACCTACCAAGTGATCCACCCACAGCTGCTGGTAGCTCCAGTACCCTCAGTGAGTCACACATGTACACAAGTTGTGACAGTGGTACTCCTCTATACAGGTATTGATGATTTGGCTAGTGTGAAAAGAGCTTTAAAGAACTTGGTTGACTGGCAGTCTCTTGGTTTGGAGCTGGGACTGCTCTACACTTCACTGGAGATTATAGAGAGAGAACAGCGCGGAAACATCACGGCTTGCAAGACAAAGATGCTGGCTGCATGGCTGCAGCAACAAGACAACGTCACTGAGAAGGGTGTCCCTTCGTGGGCAGTGCTGAGGAAAGCTCTTAAGGAGATTGGCGAGAATGAACTAGCCACTAGCAGTGATCTCATCACATGATGGTGAGTTAGAGCTGCTAGTGTACTGGACTGGTACTGTGTCAGTTGTCTCTCATACAGGCTAGGACTAGGAGGAGCTCTCTGTGACATCACTCATTGTTATATCTCGTTCACGCTACGCACTAGAACGGAACTGAACCGGGCCGGCCCGGTTGCAGTCTCTGACAGTATGAACGCAACTGAACTGCATAGGTGGTCTGCTTCTAGCACGGTTCGGTTGTGTCTGAACTTTGATCATAAAGTGTGGCACGGTTCGGTTTGGCCCGGCTCCAACGTGCAGTGTGAACATGGTATTAGACCTTTGTACTTTCTATCATAACTTACTCTGTTTCTTACAACAAATTTTGATAAATCTTTGGACAATCATACACCAAACAATATCACATGATGTTACTAATAATAGATCATCTCTGAATGAGTGATGCTGGCTCTAGTTCAAACCATGTAGAGAGCTCCTTATTGGTTAGTTCAATCAATACACATCCAAGACACTCCTTGCTGAGGAGACTACTAGCGTCCCACACTGATAGCTGTAGACAATGATCAGTTAGACTATCAGACTTGATGCTATAGTAGAACTGAGAGAGAGAGGGAAGAGAGGGAGGGAGAGATAGAGGGTGAGAGGGAGAGAGAGAGGGTAAGCTTCTGTTTCCAAGGCTGATATCTATTACCATCTGATTATAAGTTGGATTGAGTGTTTTACGAGCTATCTTTGTCTTCTGTTTCGAAGCCTTCTTGGGATCTGGCAGTAGATACAGTTTAACATAAGGATCGAGAGTGTCTGAACCATCACGAGGCACCTATACATAGGTCACATGACACCAGTTACCATAGCAACACACAGCGTACCAGCTCTCTGACATGTTTCACCATCACACTCAGTCTCTCTAGCTCCCTGTTATAGCTCAGATCCAGCTTGACACGACCAGCCTTGTGATCACCTGATAACTCATCTGTGGGAGGAGTTATAGTGATGGTGTGATAGTATTGATGGTGTGATAGTAGTGATAGTGTGATAGTAGTGATGGTGTGATAGTAGTGATGGTGTGATAGTAGTGATGGTGTGATAGTAGTGATGGTGTGATAGTAGTGATGGTGTGATAGTAGTGATGGTGTGATAGTAGTGATGGTGTGATAGTAGTGGTGGTGTAATAGTAGTGATGGTGTGATAGTAGTGATAGTGTGATAGTAGTGATGGTGTGATAGTAGTGATGGTGTGATAGTAGTGATGGTGTGATAGTAGTGGTGGTGTAATAGTAGTGATGGTGTGATAGTAGTGATAGTGTGATAGTAGTGATGGTGTGATAGTAGTGATGGTGTGATAGTAGTGGTGGTGTAATAGTAGTGATGGTGTGATAGTAGTGATAGTGTGATAGTAGTGATGGTGTGATAGTAGTGATGCTAACCCTCCCTCATCTTCATCATATCTTGTTCATCTCGTAGCAAGCAGTGTAGGAATGTATAGATCACGTCTGATTCTGATATTCTATGATCAGTTACTAACAGATCCTTCAGATACCAGCTCAGCTCATTCTGACGTCTCTCACTAGTCTATCATGACACAATAATGACATCATAGGTGATAAAGATAGCACAGATAAAACGAACGAATAAAAATTTTAAATTAATTCAGCTATTATCCCTAAGCCCCTAATAATCACATCTTATAATTATTAAAATAAAAGAGAAATTATGCATTAATTTTTTTACTACTTACGAAACAAATGAATGGATAAAACGGAAGTATGCTGGAAGTATGGAAGCTTTATACTTTAGTGATCGTTTTGTTGTGAAAATTAATTGCTGGGAATGCGGCAATAAAAGATTAGTTGAAACTTCAAAATTGAGACAAATACGTTCAATTTTTAAATAAATTATCAAAATTTAATGTGAAACTGTGTCTAACTAACCTCACGAGTGGTTGACTGTCCTGGTAGGAAGGTCTTGCCTGGCAGCTGAGGGAGGGCCTCAAATGACTCCAGCAGCTTCTTGTGTAGCTCACTGAACTCACTGTAGCGTCTGAAACAGTAAGTGACCGGGAGGGCGGGGTCAACCCTGGTAACCTGTATCTGATAGACCTACAGCACACACTGGAGGGTAAGAGTGATGGGCGGGGTAATAACTCACTATGTATTTACTGGGATAGAACTTCTTATGATAAGCAACTACCACAGCGGACTCAATCTTACCATCAGTAGCAATACTAGAGAGAGAGAGAGAGAGAGAGAGAGTGAGCGAGTGAGTGAGTGAGTGAGTGATTGAGTGATTGAGTGAGTGATTGAGTGAGTGATTGAGTGAGTGAGTAAGTGAGTGAGCGAGTGATTGAGTGAGTGATTGAGTGAGTGAGTAAGTGAGTGAGTGAGTGATTGAGTGAGTGATTGAGTGAGTGAGTAAGTGAGTGAGTGAGTGATTGAGTGAGTGATTGAGTGAGTGAGTGAGTAAGTGAGTGAGTGAGTGATTGAGTGAGTGATTGAGTGAGTGAGTGTGTCAGTGAGTGAGTGCTGTAGTGAGTGAGTGCTAGTGGTGTATGCCCTACGAGTATGATGACGGTGTAAATGACAGTAGTCCTCCATTAGTGTTGGGAGTAGTGAACTTGAACTGTGCTAGATTGTGAATGAAGAAGTTGATCTGAGTAGCCATTGAGCTCAAGCTGGCCTCGATATGTCTGCATTGATAGGTCAGAGTACAACCACTACTAGTAGCCATTACTGAGCTCACTTGGTGAATATGTAGGTAGCTTCCTCGTCTGATGATTGAGGGAGAAGAGCATCTCTCACATACTGTACGTCCTCGGTGGACGATAGCTCTGGTAGCTCACCCGATAACATCTACACAACACACAGTGACCACACCCACACCACACCCCCACAGCTCACCAGTGACATTATGCTCAGTAGTAGGTGGGAGTGTCTCCTCAGTTCATTGTAAGCAGTACAGCAGAGGTCAGTGAACTTCTGGAATCTAGCTGACGGCTTGTCGCCTGCATTGATGACATACGCCATGTCTGGTGTTAGTATGAACGGTACTCTATCTCTCTTGATGGATCCAAACATTTGGGCGTTGCCAAGGATACGACCAAAGTCAATATGGAACATGTGACCAGTCTTACAGACCATGATATTGTCATTATGACGATCACATATACCCAGCACATAGGTAGCCACACAGTAACCAGCACAGGAGTGGGTGAAGTTCTCTATTGCCTATACAGGAGGAAGAAGCTAACAGTGAAGGTGAGACATCATCCTCCATCGTGTGAATAAAGACAACAGTGACTACAGAGACTGAACACATTAGTGCATGAAGGTGACACTCTACATTTTCACTTCAGCATTGCGAATATTGCTGTACTGCAGTGCAATGGTGTCTCATAATCCAGAGAGCGAGAGTGTGTCATAGTGTGTGGGTGTGGTCTATACCTGTTTCCAAGCAGCATCTGATGGGTTATGTCTCATTAACCATTCTGATAATGGCTTGTCCTTGAATGATCCTGTCAAACCATGTTCCGTCTGTATCTGACGCAGAGTAGCGGAGTCTTGTACCATCTCAACCATACCTAGACAATGAGAGAGAGAGAGGAGAGAGAGAGAGAGAGAGAGAGAGAGAGAGAGAGAGAGAGAGAGAGAGAGAGAGAGAGAGAGAGAGAGAGAGAGAGAGAGAGAGAGAGAGAGAGAGAGAGAGAGAGAGAGAGAGAGAGAGAGAGAGAGAGAGAGAGAGAGAGAGAGAGAGAGAGAGAGAGAGAGAGAGAGAGAGAGAGAGAGAGAGAGAGAGAGAGAGAGAAAGAGAGGGAGAGAGGGAGCATCAAGCATGTGATACACTACAGGATTCACTGTCTACTTGCATACAATGATGAAGTGAAAAGTGTAGAGTGTCTCTTTCATGCACTAATGTGTTCAGTCTCTGTAGTCACTGTTGTCTTTATTCACACGATGGAGGATGATCAGAGACTGAACACATTAGTGCATGAAGGTGACACTCTACAGCATTGTAAGGGCCAGTACAGCTGGTGTCCCATACCTTCCTCAGGACCAGTAGCGAGGCACTCGTATGTTACCATCTTGAGATCCAGTCCTACCTTCAACCACAGCTTGTTCATTAGTCCGATGATCTGCAGTGTCAGCATATCCTGACGCAGGTCATCACCAACCTGTAGACCACACCCACAATCACACCCTCACAAACCACACTCACACACACACCTTGAAGATCACGTCAATATTTGAGCCGAAGGGATCAGCATTTCTGAACGATAGTTTGAGAGGCACAGTCTTAGAGTTGAAGAATGAACAGTTCTACATTGAGTGAAATATAACAGATTTTAATATTCATGTTTTTGAGAGAGCCTTCTAATTTTTATAATTTTTTTTGATTAGATTAGAAAAATTAATCGAGCCTTCTATAGATGCAACTACCGTAAAGCAGGAAATTTTCGCGGGAAAAAATTTTGCGAATTACAGGCTATTTGCGAAAATACTATCCACGAATGTCTTGTTTTGTAGACAAAGATAGGGCAATAGTGCTGATTCGCGAAAATAATATTCGCGAAATCCTCTATTTCGCGCATTCGCGAAATTTTTTTCCTGCAAAATTTCCCGCTATACGGTACGTTAATGAGTATTATTATACGGTACCTCAATATCGATATCACAGCATTGTAGAGATGGATTGAGAGGTAGTCTGAAGACAGGCGGGAGGGAGCATGACATCCTCTGGAGCTCATGGACTAGTGTGGTCTGACGCTGTGTGTCCTTAGAGGCCTTCACAGCTAGAGCCACACCCTCTAGTGTCTGGACTAGCTCCACCTCCTGGGCCCACTCCATGGCACACTCCTCACCACATGCTACACACAGTGCCTCCTGGAGACGACTATACCGCCATTCATAATGACTGCTCTGAGAGAGAGTATGGAGGTTCCTGAGAGAGAAAGAGAGAGAGAGAGAGAGAAGGAGGGAGGGAAGAGAGAATAATTATGAGCAGGTAAGTGAGTGAGTGAGTGAGTGAGTGAGTGAGTGAGTGAGTGAGTGAGTGAGTGAGTGAGTGAATGATTGAGTGAATGATTGAGTGAGTGAGTGAGTGAGTGAGTGAGTGAGTGAGTGTGTGAGTGAGTATCATACCAGTACAGGTGGTGGGCTAGTCGTGGTGATGTCATGGCGTTCCTCAACAGTATTCTAGTCATGGCTGATGAGAGGTAGCTGTCATGTTTGAGAGACTACAGTGACAGGAAGCAGCATAATCCATGACATATACACACAGGTATCTCTCTCTCTCTCTCTATATATATATAATATATCTCTCTCTCTCCCTCCCTCTACCTGAGTGAGCTGTGGTAACAGGTCTATGATATCATCCATTGGTAGGTGATCCACCCACTCCACAGCCTTGTCTCTCACTGAGCTGTCAGCGTACTGTGTGTCCAGTAACTCTAGTCCATATATAGGTTCAGCCATCTTCCATTCCTCCAGTAGTCTCTTGATGAACGCTAGCTCAGCCAGAAGGTGCTGATGCGGCATAGCCTGCAGTACAGATGGTAAACCACGAGCATATGGTGATAGTATAGATGGAGTTGCTGCTCTATAGCGCCATAGCTTGGTCAGATCCTCTTCTCTTAACCTGCTCAGTAGTGAATGGTAACATGCTAACAGCATCCATTACCCACTGATCAAACCGATCCCTTTCAGCTATCGACTGCAACTCAACAACAGGGGCGTGGCTGATGGAGTACTGCAGAACGGGTCACATGACATGAGCGTGTAGATCACATGACAAAAGTACATATCACATGACATGAGTATATAATCACATGACATGAGTGTGTAGATCACATGACTCACAATGGTACACTGGGTAGTGTGCTCTCAACAGTGTATTCAAACTCTTCCAGTGCTATCTGTATAGTGACGATACATTAGCTACACTAGTGGGTGTGGTGACCACACCTCTAACACCATGCTCCTCCTCTCAGTGACATTAGCATAGCAGGTATCAGTCGGATCAGCTGGTGAATCATCACGCCACATAGCCAGTAACTGAGGACCACTACACAGAGAGATTGATGGAGCATTTTACATGGGTAATACGATTGTTGCTTCTTGCAATGCTGTAGAGTGTCATCTTCATGCACTAATGTGTTCAGTCTCTGATCATCCTCCAACGTGTGACTAAAGACATCTATGATAAAGACAACAGTGACTACAGAGACTGAACACTCAACACATTAGTGCATGAAGGTGACACTCTACACTTTCACTTCAGCATTGCAAGAAGACAGTTACACTATCATTGTTACTGGCAGAAGAAAGTCAAGAAACACACTTGCAGTACACATGATGGCATGCAGAAGTACACACAGACCTGACGCCGTTTCTTTTTCTTATTTCTCCTTTTACAAAGTGACCCCGGCCCTCGCCCCGGCCCGCGGTGGGTCAGCCACAAAAAATAATGGCTATTGGGCGCACGTGATCCGTTGCTTCGAGGATCAGGATCTAGGATCAGAGACTTCAAATTAACGAGCAATGGCTGAAAAACAACAAGAAGATTACATAATTGCGTTTAAGAACGGGAACAAGCTCGTGGCGGAGCAGCTGCTACCCAGCATACCACAACCAGCTACCATCACGACAACGTTCAAGTTAAATTTCTATGGTACGACATCATTGGTCTCTCTGGTCCACCTAGCTGCGTACTGGGGCTGGAGGAATGTCGTCACTTCGCTAGTATCTGTGTATAAGTGTGCCGCCAACTGCAAGGACGTGAAGGGACGCATTCCACTGCATTATGCCGCCCTCAATGGACACCTCGAGGTGGTGAAATATTTCATCGTTGAAATACATTGTGATCCTATGGACAAAAACAATGACGGTTGGACACCACTTCACTATGCTTGTCGCCATGGTTACCTCATCATTGCTCAGTATCTCATCAGAGAGGGACATTGTAACCCATCATGTGAGGACAATAATGGCGATACACCACTTCACTATGCTTGTTACTATGGTTACCTAAACATTGCTCAGTACCTCACCAGAGAGGGACACTGTAACCCATCATGTCAGGGCAATACCATTGGCAATACACCACTTCACATTGCTTGTATATGTAACCACGCCCACATTGTACAATATCTGTTATCAACTGGTCGAGTGAATCCACTGACTAAGAACAAGTATGGCGTCACTGCATTGTACTACGCTAGTGGCAACTATGATATCATTAAACTATTTGAACCATTCGAAGAGTGCAGGACAGCCTTCCCAGTGCACACGTTCACTAAACTGATACTCACGAGACAGTGGAGCTGGTAAGACTACCATAACTGAACTCATCGTCCGCCTAGCTAGTTCTACAGCTGTAGAGTGTGTCGCTGATGTTCAACGCTACACAGCAGGGATCGTTCCACACCACATCCAGAGTGAGCAGCTGGGCAACTTTGTCGTGTATGACTTTGCAGGACAGCAAGAATACTACTCGAGTCATGATGCCGTGCTCGAGCAAGTGATGCGAAGGTCAGCAGCCATGTTTCTCTGTGTGGTAGACCTGAGTGAGAGTGAGGAGAAGATCTGTGAGTCACTCCACTACTGGCTAAGCTTTATCGACAATGCCTGCGGCACAGCAGAGGGACGATCGCATGTGGTGATCATTGGTAGCCATGCCGACCAGGTCACGTCGTCAGTGGAGGAAAAGAGTTTTCTGATACATGAAATTGCTACCAGGAGAGTAAGACGTCAGGAGTATGTGAAGTTCATTGGTAGCATTGCTATGGACTGTCGCAGAACCAACACTGATGCTTCACGTCGTTTGATCGCCACACACACACTGACAGCCAGAAAGCCATCACTGCCAGTCAGCCTGTCATCCACTACTATTCTCACGTCGTCTACGCGTTCCTTCGTACCAAGCTGAACATGGTAGGCTGTACACTACACGATCTTGTCTCTGCAATCGCTAAGGAAAACAATTCTTCTCTCCCTAGCGACCAGTCTGTCCTCACAGAGATCCTCACCACTCTCAGTGATAAAGGTCTCATCCTCTTTATACAACATCATCAATCCAGCTGGATCGTAGTGAAGACAGAAACCTTGCTAAACGAAATCAATGGAACACTGTTTGCTCCTGACCACTTCAAGGAACATCGTGATCTTGCCAGCAACACTGGCATAGTACCCGTCTCTAACCTTCACAAAGTGTTTCCCGACTACAACTCAGAAATGCTCGTCGGATTTCTCACTTCATTAGATTTCTGTCGACCAGTGGACCCATCAGTGCTGCAGTATACCAACCTCCAGACCACACCCTCTCACTCCACAGCTGATCTCCTCTTCCCTGGTCTCGTTAAGTCAGAGCGACCAGACAGCCTCGTCCAGCAGCTAGGAGCACTAGAGTTTGGCTGGTGTCTGAAGTGTATGGATCCACACGAGTTCTTGAGCTCTCGTTTTCTTCATCTTCTCCTACTTTCCGTTGCCTATGAATTTCCTCTAGCCAGTCGATTTAACCCTTGCTCTTCCGTCAGTGGTCTCCAGCGCAAGTGTACAATATGGAGGAATGGCATCTTCTGGAGGGACGACAACAACACTTGTACTGTGATAGAGCTCCTTGACAACAACCGATGTGTGATGGTGGCTATGTCATACACCAGTACAGTAGAGTATGCCAAGCTCCGTGGTTCTACCTCCCTAAATTAACTGCTTTCGATAGTTGTGGTTAATTTAATAGGGAGGTAGCATTACACTGCTATTGTTACAATCCTTTTCATTTCAAATCTTGTTTCCATACTTTTTCGATAAATGTACCAACCCTAAATCTCTTCCATTTTGTTTAAAATGTTTTATTACTTGTTTACTTACGATTGGCTAGCTCCGTGCAGTTTGTGGCACTTTGCCGCATCGCTCGGTGAGCCACGGAACTTGTTCAGATGAGCTACATCTGTTCTCTACCATCTATCTGAACATTTTCCGTGGCCCACTGAGCGATACAAAGTGCCACGCAGTGGTACGGAATTAAGCACGCAATTACAACGAACCGGCTGTACTGTCGTGGAACTTACTTGCGTAGTTCTGGCTAGGAACGCCAATCCACATTATCCCTGCACGTAGCAGCAGTGCAACACACGTTGAGAGTAGTAGCACGCTACCGGCACACCTTTGGTCCACAACGAGACTCGATCTTGATGTAGTCTCGCGTAGCCCAGTCTGACCAGATCTTGTCAGAGCGCGATTGCATTGTTAGACCGTAGACATTCGCGCAAACGCTCTCACGCATGAGCGGCAGAATAGTCTAGTCGCCATTTTGAGTTTCCTTTGCTCATGCAAAAACATTATTATTAAAAAACACTCTGTTCTTACTTCGTAGCAGCAGTTTAGCGTCGCCGGCGTTGAGCATGGCGGTCTAACGAAATGCTTGGGTCAGACGTCATTCGCTTTCTCTGTATATACCCACTGTGCTGTGACCAACATAATACACAACTGCATGAAACTGAGCAAAAGAAACACACCGTAGTCTATTGATCAGCAACGCCTACCTTTCACGCCCACTTTTATTCCGTATTCCGCATTTTTGTGATATGTGACATAATTCACTTCGTTTTTAGCAATAAATAATATGATTATTATTTGGTCAGAAACATTAAAGTATGGTATAATAAAAATTAATGCTAAACACCGATCTCAGGTTGAACTATGCAGTCAGCAAGTATGGCTACTAACAGCATCATTCTTCTTCTGGTGCTCAGCATTTCATGTCTGTGCACAACAAGAGATGTCTACATTCAGCCGTCTGAAGGTGAGCACTGTTCTGGTACTCCTTGTTACAACGTCAATACTTTTGGAAAGATGGCTGACAGCTTCTCCAACTCTCCTGACTTGGTTGTTCATTTCTTGGAGGGAACTCACTTGTTGGATCTTCAGGAACTAGTGGTGTTCACGAACTTGACTAATGCTGTGTTTGAAGGTGATGGGACAATGGAGCAGGGCTTTCATGAGACTGTCTGGCAGTCTACAGTGGTCATCAAGTGTACTGAACACTCCAGTACTGGTATCGCTTTTGTTAATAGCTCCAACATTACCTTCAGGTACATCACCATCACTAACTGTAGACCTGATATGCTAAGCAACGTCACTACTTTAATAGGTTCATTACCTCCTTCAATTAAATTGGCTAGCCTAGGATATCTTAATGTTAAAAATGTCGTTATTGATCACATTTCAGTTCAGAATGGGTCTCGATGTGGTCTTTCTATAATAACAGATGGAGCTGATGTTTCAATTACTTCTTCCTCATTTGCACGAAATGACTGTGTTAATGATCAATATTATGCAAGAGCCAATGCTTACATTAGGTACACTGATCCACTCAATTGTGATCCACAGAACTTTCAACTTTCTCATCATAACTTTCTCATCAGCAACACTAATATATCCGGCTTTTTACAACATTTGGTTTGGTGATGGAAATTTTTCAAGCTTCATATAGTGTGAACATAGTGCTTGATTCTGTTCAAGTTTGCAATAACAGACACTCCAATATTCTGATACTAAGCATAATTGTCCCAAATTACAATTTGACAGTCAACAATTCACGTAGTTCTGATACTGAAGGAGCTGCTCTGAAACTACAGAATGTACTAGATTGGAAGTGCTGTGCTAATGCAAGTGCATATTCCGTAGCCATACTGATTGCTAACAGTAAATTCATTTATACAAAATCAGATTTTGTTTTTTTATTTTTATTTCAAGGTATTAACGTTCCAGTGAAAATCATGGTCGAATCAACTGAATTTTCTGACAACATATTTGTACAAAATATCCTAAGGGTAGCATCATATGCATACCAAGATCAAGTAAAGATTGTTCTTCGGAATGTCACTTTAAACAATAACAGCAACATAATGCTACCAATTAATGCTACATTAAGTACTTCACCATCTACAGTGTGTGCAGAATTCGTCACTTTAGTCCTGAACAATGTGAGTATTACTAACAACAGTGCAACTGGACTACTTGCATATCGCACTGTTATAATGATAAATAGCAACAGTACATCAGTCTTTCACAACAACACTGGTACTGATGGAGGTGGACTGGCTATGTATGGTGAATCATATCTGGTGGTTTGAAGAAAATTCCATTCTTAATTTCACCAATAACAAGGCAAAGCACAGAGGAGGAGCTATTTTTGTTGATGCACTTTCGACGAAATCCCCATGCTTTTACCAATATGTTCAAGGCACATTGCTTCAATCAACAAAAGCTTATTTTATTGGTAATAATGCAGAAACAGCTGGAACTGTATTATTTGGGGGTGATCAGCACTGCTTACTTTTCAATAATCCAAATAGCGATAATTCTTTTCAGGTGACTTTTAACTATTCAATACAGACTGGTCCCTCAGTAATATCATCAGAACCTACTCATGTCTGCTTCTGTGATGACAAAAACACAATAAACTGCTCTCAGACACAGCTAGCAATGACAGCCTATCCAGGAGAAGAGATCAATATCTCTGTTGTCACTGTAGGGCAGGAAAATGGGGTTTCTCCAGGGTTGATAACAATAGAATCACATGGCTCTGTGCATGCTCAAGTGGAAACATACAAAACTATTCCAATGAATTGCACAACCATTGCAATCAACGCAATAGCTGTAAACTACTCAATAACAATAACTTCTGATCGTTCTGGTTTCAATTCACGATCGGTGATGTTAAACATCAAGAAAACAGACTGCCCACTTGGATTTCAGATATCAAATGAGACTGGTGCTTGTGATTGTACCGAACTCACTCAGGAAGCTTCGAGTAGATTGAATTTGAAATGTGATGCTCCCACTAAAACAATATCACGAAAAGGAGATGCCTGGATTGGTAATATCAGTGATTGTGTAATTGTACACTCTTCATGTCCTTTTGACTACTGCAAGTTATCAAGGACTAATTTTTCTTTTGTTGATCCCAATCCTCAGTGTGCTCTGAAAAGAAGTGGAATTTTGTGCGGTGGATGTAGCATTAATTTGAGCCTTGCTTTGGGATCCAACAAATGTATACCATGTCCTGACTCATTTCATCTTACTCTGATCACTCCCTTTGCTGCTGCTGGGCTTGGTTTGGTAGCTCTTCTGATGGTTTTGAACTTGACAGTCTCCATTGGTACCATCAATGGGCTCATATTCTATGCCAGCATTGTCAAGATAAGTGAGAGCAATGGTATCTTCTTTCCTAATGGTCCTGTCCCAGTACTGAGTCAGTTCATTGCTTGGCTCAATCTTGACCTCGGTATCGAAACATGCTTCTACAATGGCATGACAGCCTATCACAAGGTGTGGCTGCAGTTTGTGTTCCCTCTCTACATATGGTTCATCATAGCCACCATCATAGTCCTGTGTCACTACTCTATATGGCTGTCCAACAAGATTGGAGGCAATGTAGTACAGGTACTTGCTACTCTCATCCTGCTCTCGTTTACAAAGAATTTTCAAACAATCATTCTGGCAATGAAATTCACTACATTATCTTGTGGTAATATCGTATGGTCTGTTGATGGCAATGTTCCCTTTTTCTCAATACAGCATTATGCACTAATGGCAGCAGTTGCACTATTTCTTCTTCTTGCTGTTCCCTACATAGCTGCTCTTCTGTTTGATGCTGTAATAGAGAAATATCTCACAAGAATGAGGTTCTTTCGCAAACAGTGGATCAAGTTCAAACCATTCGTTGATGCCTACCATGGACCTTACAAGGACAACTGTTGGTTTTGGACTGGTCTATTGCTCCTTGTTCGTATGTTGTTCACACTAGTATCACTCTATTTTGATGGATATGCTGCATTGATCTTCATCACAACCAGCACTAGTGTGCTGCTTTCTCTAATGACATTCTTTGGTGGTGTCTACCAAAACAAGTACTTAAACATCTTAGAGTGGTCGTCCTTGATCAACCTGATTCTGCTCTCAGCTATTTTCAACCCATGGTTGGACCAATCAGCTAGTGCACAGCAAGTAGTCACTATCATCAGTGTCAGTGTTGCTTTCGTCATGTTCATTTGCGTTCTTGCCTACCATGTGTTTCTTCGTGTGAAAAATATCAAGTGGTTTAACAAGTTTGCTATCACAAAGTACTGTTGCAGTAATAATGAAGAAACTGAGAGACTGTTGGAAGATAATGAAGATTACGTTGGTGAGAGACTTGTACAGCCAACCTTCTCCGAAGTATGGATGAAGAGAGAGTCCCTGATATACTCCTAGTCCCTGATATACTCCTAGTCCCTGATATACTCCTAGTATCTCACTGTTGCTCTAGTATTATTTTAATAATTATACTATTGAGACTGATTGCTATTAATTACCTACCCTTGCATTCAACACTAGTTAACATGTATCATTCTTTAATTTTTGGGTAACTGAACTGATTTTCTCATGTTGTCTTTGTATTACATCATAGTGCATATCTTGTTCTTTTTTCTCATGTTTGCTTTTTAATGTACATTTTTCAATGTAAAAAGAGAGCAAACTAGCTCAAACAGTTTCAGAGTTACACGTATACAAGTACAGCATGTTAAAAACAGTTTCTGCTAATCCTCCATTGTGCGAATACAGGTAACAATGCCGTAACACATTAGTGCATGAGGTGACTCTATGCTTGAGAATATCAGAATAATATGATTGTTAGTTACTTCTTTATTACATTTCATTACAGCACACCATCAGCTTTCACTGTGAGTAAAGCCGTCAAGCGTGAAGCACAACATTTCAGTCTTGATAAGAACATGTTCATGACTATAATGTTACGATGATGCATACGGCAGTGGAATTAAGCGGAATTGAACTAGACAATAATATAATTTTGATGACAATAGCATTTTTACATAATAATTTTAATCTGAGGGACACAAACGAGAAAGAAAGAGAGTGACAAGTGAAAATAAGCCATACTATAATATGTAACAGCTGTCAACAGCTTTATACACAAGTTCCTTTTACTAAAACAAATAATAATTTAACAATAATAATACTTATAATTTATGATGTTTTTTGAGAGAGAGAAGGAATTACATGTACAGAAATAAAATTTACCATAATTAGAAGTTCTTGTTATAAATAATTGTTGTAATTCTGATTTTTCACC
>OZ024788.1:274242-322778 GCA_964017065.1 Haliclona indistincta | reverse complement strand
ACTGACTGTAGACACACTCAGACTACCTTCCACCCACCCACCCTCTCTCCTCTCTCACCTGGCTACTGGTCTAGCTGATACTGTACGAAACATGCAAAGTTCATTCCCATCAGTTTCCAGTGACCAGCTGTACTGCTCAGTACCACACACTCTGTAGTCAGATTACCATGGAGCATCTTAGCATCACTATGAAGGAATGAGAGAGCCTCAGCTATCTGGAGCTAGGAGACCGTAGTGAGCCTCTACTGGATGGAGGGGTTATGAACCATATAAGCTGTCACCAAATAGCTAATTAAAAGTGTGGGTGGAATTTGCGTGCTACCAGAGTTCCTCTGGTTACCACAGTTTCTCTGGTTCCTCTGGTTTCCGTAGTTCCCACAGTTCCTCTGGTTCCGCTAGTTCCCACAGTTCCGCTGGTTTCCACAGTTCCTCTGGTTCCCACAGTTTCCCTGGTTCCCACAGTTTCTCTGGTTTCCACAGTTCCCACAGTTCCACTGGTTCCCACAGTTCCCCTGGTTCCACTAGTTCCCACAGTTCCGCTGGTTTCCACAGTTCCGCTGGTTTCCACAGTTCCACCGGTTCCCACAGTTCCTCTGGTTCCCACAGTTCCTCTGGTAATTCCCACAGTTTCTCTGGTTTCCACAGTTCCACTGGTTCCCACTGTTCCTCTGGTTCCCACAGTTCCTCTGGTTCCACTAGTTCCCACAGTCAGTCCGCTGGTTTCCACAGTTCCTCCGGTTCCCACAGTTCCACTCGTTCCCACAGTTCTTCTGGTTCCCACAGTTTCTCTGGTTCCCACAGTTTCTCTGGTTCCCACAGTTTCTCTGGTTCCTCTGTTTCCAGAGTTCCCACAGTTCCACTGGTTCCCATAGTTCCCCTGGTTCCACTAGTTCCCACAGTTCCACTGGTTCCCACAGTTCATGGTTCCACTAGTTCCCACAGTTCCGCTGGTTTCCACAGTTCCGCTGGTTTCCACAGTTCCGCTGGTTTCCACAGTTCCACCGGTTCCCACAGTTCCTCTGGTTCCCACAGTTCCTCTGGTTCCCACAGTTCCTCTGGTAATTCCCACAGTTTCTCTGGTTTCCACAGTTCCACTGGTTCACACTGTTCCTCTGGTTCCCACAGTTCCTCTGGTTCCACTAGTTCGCACAGTTCCGCTGGTTTCCACAGTTCCTCCGGTTCCCACAGTTCCACTCGTTCCCACAGTTCCTCTGGTTCCCACAGTTTCTCTGGTTCCCACAGTTTCTCTGGTTCCTCTGGTTTCCAGAGTTCCCACAGTTCCACTGGTTCCCATAGTTCCCCTGGTTCCACTAGTTCCCACAGTTCCGCTGGTTTCCACAGTTCCGCTGGTTTCCACAGTTCCTCTTGTTCCCACAGTTCCTCTGGTTCCCACAGTTCCACTAGTTCCCACAGTTTCTCTGGTTCCTCTGGTTTCCACAGTTCCGCTGGTTTCCACAGTTCCGCTGGTTTCCACAGTTCCACCGGTTCCCACAGTTCCTCTGGTTCCCACAGTTCCTCTGGTAATTCCCACAGTTTCTCTGGTTTCCACAGTTCCTCTTGTTCCCACAGTTCCTCTGGTTCCCACAGTTCCTCTGGTTCCACTAGTTCGCACAGTTCCGCTGGTTTCCACAGTTCCTCCGGTTCCCACAGTTCCACTCGTTCCCACAGTTCCTCTGGTTCCCACAGTTTCTCTGGTTCCCACAGTTTCTCTGGTTCCTCTGGTTTCCAGAGTTCCCACAGTTCCACTGGTTCCCATAGTTCCCCTGGTTCCACTAGTTCCCACAGTTCCGCTGGTTTCCACAGTTCCGCTGGTTTCCACAGTTCCTCTTGTTCCCACAGTTCCTCTGGTTCCCACAGTTCCACTAGTTCCCACAGTTTCTCTGGTTCCTCTGGTTTCCACAGTTCCGCTGGTTTCCACAGTTCCGCTGGTTTCCACAGTTCCACCGGTTCCCACAGTTCCTCTGGTTCCCACAGTTCCTCTGGTAATTCCCACAGTTTCTCTGGTTTCCACAGTTCCTCTTGTTCCCACAGTTCCTCTGGTTCCCACAGTTCCTCTGGTTCCACTAGTTCGCACAGTTCCGCTGGTTTCCACAGTTCCTCCGGTTCCCACAGTTCCACTCGTTCCCACAGTTCCTCTGGTTCCCACAGTTTCTCTGGTTCCCACAGTTTCTCTGGTTCCTCTGGTTTCCAGAGTTCCCACAGTTCCACTGGTTCCCATAGTTCCCCTGGTTCCACTAGTTCCCACAGTTCCGCTGGTTTCCACAGTTCCGCTGGTTTCCACAGTTCCTCTTGTTCCCACAGTTCCTCTGGTTCCCACAGTTCCACTAGTTCCCACAGTTTCTCTGGTTCCTCTGGTTTCCACAGTTCCACTGGTTCCCACAGTTCCTCTGGTTCCCACAGTTCCCTGGTTCCACTGGTTCCCACAGTTCCTCTGGTTCCCACAGTTCCACTATTTCCCACAGTTTCAATGGTTCCCACAGTTTCTCTGGTTCCTCTGGTTTCCACAGTTCCACTGGTTCCCACAGTTCCTCTGGTTCCCACAGTTCCCTGGTTCCTCTGGTTTCCACAGTTCCACTGGTTCCCACAGTTCCACTGGTTCCCACAGTTCCTCTGGTTCCCACAGTTCCTCTGGTTCCCACAGTTCCTCTGGTTCCCGCAGTTCCTCTGGTTCCCGCAGTTCGCACAGTTCCACTACTTCCCACAGTTCCAATGGTTCCCACAGTTTCTCTGGTTCCTCTGGTTTCCACAGTTCCACTGGTTCCTCTGGTTCCCACAGTTCCTCTGGTTTCCACAGTTCCTCCGGTTCCCACAGTTCTTCTGGTTCCCCAGTTCCACTGGTTTCCACAGTTCCTCTGGTTCCCACAGTTTCTCTGGTTTCCACAGTTCCACAGGTTCCCACAGTTCCTATGGTTCCACTAGTTCGCACAGTTCCGCTGGTTTCCACAGTTTCTCTGGTTCCCACAGTTTCTCTGGTTCCCACAGTTCTATACGTACTGGTTCCCCCCAGCTCCTCTGGTTTCCCGCCACTATAATAATTATCACAACGTTCCTCACAAATTTTTTGCATGCATGCACGGTTCATTGACTTGTTTCTTTGTTATATACTGCAGTTCCTTACTGACAGTTCCTCTAACCATGCATTGGACAATATTTGATAATGCATGCAAGTGTTGCAAGTTTTAGATTAAAACTCTGAAAGATAATTATAGCCAGCTATATGCGGCATAGATAAAATTATACTATCAGTGTGTTTGATGGAGTATAAGGTGTCTATGTGTTTATATGTTCAATTGCAAAATGGCACTATTAAATTGTACTGCAGGGTACAGAAAGAGTGATTATAAGACAAGGGCAAGTTTGAATAGGTGATACAATGTAGGTCAATGTAGAATAAAACTTGAAACAGTGTTAGCGCGAGTGCATGCCTTGTTTATTGCAGCAGTATTATTATACTGAAAATATAGATGGTCATAATGTGCAGATAGCATAACTGCATGCATGCTGCAGTGACAAAATAATAATAATTTAAATTATTATTCTGTGTTTGCATGCTTAGCTTCAACAATAAGACTAAGTGATTATAGTTATTGCTGTGCATGAAGATAGAGTGAAACATAGTAGCTGCAGTGCAATTGCTACTGAAAGGGTATATTTTGGTGTTCATTTGAGTTCTGGCTAAATGTATTGGTTTGCAAAGTAAACGTTACCACTGCATGGGCATTGTGACATGTGTGCTAAGAAAACCATAGCTAGATCTTTTCCGAAAAAATCAGTGGTTTACACATGCCATGGATATGCCACTCATGAGTGCTGTACAATAATTGATGTAGATCTGTATTACCCAACAGCATGATGCATATGCAGGAGCCGAAAACAAACCCATATCATAAGAGAAAGACTGCATGTATAATTATGCATGCATACTGAAAATTTATAGGGAGAAACACATGCATGAGTCTGGGCTACACTGCATGCATGATGACCATGCATGATGCCACATTTGTCAAGAACCATGTAAATAGTCTGCAGGTATTGAAGTTTATTAGGGAGACACGGTAGTGTCTCCCTATGTAGGGTTGAACGAGAAAACAAGATGGCGGCTACATACAATGTATTAGCGTTCAAACGCTGATATTTCGCCTGCATGGTGATGAATTTTATACGTCCAAAGACACTTAAATCTGCTATCTGGCGTTGCCCCATCTTACAGTAGCAAGGAGATTGCTCGAGATTGTTACTAAAGTGACGAACCTGGAAACGGTGAAAATCGAGTTTCGTTTTCTTCTTTCTTCTTCTTCTTTCTTTCTTCCACTCGCCTAGCACCTTTACGTGAGCAGTGCCGAGACCAAAACACCCACGAACAGTCGTGAAATTCTTCTGGCAGGTGCCTTTTGAACGTAGTTTTTAGCGAAACGGCGATATAAATTCCGCGATTTCTCGATCGTGATCCATTGTCAGCTAGCTAAGTGTTAGACGCCATTAATGTGATTGCGCAATACGCACGTGACCAAGCAGTGGTTAGCGCACGTGACCAAGCACTAGCTTGAGTATCGCCGCGCCGTATGGATCACTGAGAACACATTATGTCTGGAGTCTTCGAAGAACGGTGAGCTCGTATAGGATCACCATTCTGCGCTTGCCAGATAATTACAACCGCCGTACATGTCTACAAACAAGTGTGGGCGGGGCTCGTATCCACTGCATGCATGTGTAGGCGAGCTGGTATGTACAGCACAACAATTATTTTTAGCTACAAGTTTAAAATTAATAAAGAAAAGCCATCAACAACAGGAAAACTAAACCAATGGTGGAAACAAAGACAGCTCAGTATGTGCATGATATTGAAATGCACTTCGCTGAAAAAGAAAAAAGGACACAAACAAGAAAATTAAAAAGATTTCTATCGAAATCAAAAGGATGTAGGGTTGTGAAATGTACCACTGGTTCACAATGTAAACAAACAAGGAACAAGCATGGAATGGTAACACGATTGACTTGCTAACAGGCCATAGATCCCTACATCAGTGGCTGTACATAAAATCATTATTTTGTCACAAGCTGAATGCACGTCAGGTGTCAGTCAGCAACTAGCTGAACTAGCTATAGTCAACTTCAGACAGCAGCCACTGATGTAGGGATCTATGGCCTGTTAGCAAGTCAATCGTGTTACCATTCCATGCTTGTTCCTTGTTTGTTTACATTGTGAACCAGTGGTACATTTCACAACCCTACATCCTTTTGATTTCGATAGAAATCTTTTTAATTTTCTTTAATTATATGTTTTAAACAATGATTATCTCAATGGCAAAAATCCATTTTCTACCCTGGGTTTTACTTTGGGACCCATCCACTCAAACACATTTTGTTAAAGTAGGTCTGGAATGTCCAGTATGTCATTGCAAAGTTATTAAAAAGACATGGAGGACAGGATACACACAGGGAAAAGATCCACGTATTGTTTATTCCTTTGATAAGGCAATTCTGCTACTTGGGGCAACATATTTGTGCCAAAACAAGCATGAGACAATATCATATGATCCACGCATCAGTGCATACTACAAATCAAAATCCTCTCTACCTTTTATTCTTGGACACCGATGCAGGTTTACAAGAGAATTTTTTAACAATCTTGTTAGTCATTTGTCTCAAGGTATTTCATTTCAAGGACTTCAACAATTAATTCGTAACAGCCACAAAACTTAACTATGAAATGAGGTTCTGGGCAACACTGCAGACAACGTATGCCATTAATGCAAATAACAATGTTGCTGCAAGAGCTGCTGCTGGCAAATGCATAACGACTGTTGAGAATTTAATTAATGAAGCATACAATATGATCGCTTTAAGGAATCCTGGACGGCATGTTCTTCACGATGGATTTCTGCAATGGTTCTTTGAAAATGAAGAGTACTTTGCTATGTACAACAAATAGCAGACACAACAGTCGATGAGTGCATTTCCTTTGATCACACCTTTAAGTTAGCCTCCAATATAGGTTACTGGAGGCCAGATGGTAAATGGGTGCCACAGTATGACTCCGTTTGTTTTGTAATGAATGAGAATGGACAGGTCATTACCTGGAGGCTTACGAGGCAAACTTCATTTGAGCAGATTAGGTCAAACCTATCTCAGCTTTAAGAACGACAACAAGGGAAGGAATTTAAAATAGTAGCTATTGATAATTGTTGCCAACTTAGGCAGAAAATACAGCAAATATTTGGGCCACAAGTAAGAGTGACACTGGATCTGTCCATGCTACAGCTAGAATAATTCGCACACTTCGGAAAGGACACACTCACTGTCACCATTGTTTAGCTGACTTGCGTAATGTGTTTAGAGCTGACGATGACTTGAACAAGCAGAGAATGAAGGCAACCCCTACCAGTACTGAAATTATTAAGAGCTTTAGTTGCAAGTGGGAAGGCGTTGAAGGATTATTTACTGAAAAGACTGTGGAACTGAATTCTTTGTCTAATCATATTCGCAAAGGGTGCCTGTCAGGAATACAGCCATATCATGGTACAAATCAAAATGAAGCTTTACATCGTTACTTAAATCCACACTTTTCTTTACCAAAGATGGGAGTAGATGATGCTTATGCTCTTTCAATGATTTTGTTAGTTTCCTACAATTGTCGACATCAAAAGACTACTAAAGAAGCACAACTACCATCAGCAACAGCAAAGGCAAACTTCGTTTCTTCGTTGCAGCCTGCTCTAGCTGATCATGACACCCTACAGCCCAAATGTACAGAACCTACAGAACCAGAGGAACTGTGGGAACCAGAGGAACTGTGGGAACCAGAGGAACTGTGGGAACCAGTGGAACTGTGGAAACCAGATGAACCAGAGAAACTGTGGGAACCATTGAAACTGTGGGAACTATAGTGGAACTGTGGGAACCAGAGGAACTGTGGGAACCAGTGGAACCAGGGAACTGTGGGAACCAGTGGAACTGTGGGAACTGTGGAAACCAGAGGAACCAGAGGAACTGTGGAAACTAGTGGAACTGTGGAAACCAGAGGAACCAGAGGAACTGTGGGAACCAGTGGAACTGTGGGAACTAGTGGAACTGTGGGAACCAGAGGAACAGTGGGAACCAGAGAAACAGTGGAAACCAGCGGAACTGTGGGAACTAGTGTAACCAGAGGAACTGTGGGAACCTGTGGAACTGTGGAAACCAGAGGAACCAGAGAAACTGTGGGAACTAGAGGAACTGTGGGAACCAGTGGAACTGGGGAACTAGGAGAACTGTGGGAACCGGAAGAACTGTGGAAACCAGCGGAACTGTGGGAACTGGTGGAACCAGAGGAACTGTGGGAACCAGTGGAACTGTGGAAACCAGAGGAACCAGAGAAACTGTGGGAACCATTGAAACTGTGGGAACTAGTGGAACTGTGGGAACCAGAGGAACTGTGGGAACCAGTGGAACCAGGGAACTGTGGGAACCAGTGGAACTGTGGGAACTGTGGAAACCAGAGGAACCAGAGGAACTGTGGGAACTAGTGTAACTGTGGGAACCAGAGGAACTGTGGGAACAAGAGGAACTGTGGAAACCAGCGGAACTATGGAAACCAGCGGAACTGTGGGAACTAGTGGAACCAGGGGAACTATGGGAACCAGTGGAACTGTGAGAACTCTGGAAACCAGAGGAACCAGAGAAACTGTGGGAACCAGAGAAACTGTGGGAACCAGAGGAACTGTGGGAACGAGTGGAACTGTGGGAACCGGAGGAACTGTGGAAACCAGCGGAACTGTGGGAACTAGTGGAAACAGAGGAACTGTGGGAACCAGTGGAACTGTGGAAACCAGAGAAACTGTGGGAATTACCAGAGGAACTGTGGGAACCAGAGAAACTGTGGGAACCGGTGGAACTGTGGAAACCAGCGGAACTGTGGAAACCAGCGGAACTGTGGGAACTAGTGGAACCAGGGGAACTGTGGGAACCAGTGGAACTGTGGGAACTGTGGAAACCAGAGGAACCAGAGAAACTGTGGGAACCAGGGAAACTGTGGGAACCAGAGGAACTGTGGAAACCAGCGGAACGGTGGGAACTAGCGGAACCAGAGGTACTGTGGGAACCAGTGGAACTGTGGGAACTATGGAAACCAGAGGAACCAGAGATACTGTGGTAACCAGAGGAACTGTCGTATGCAAATTCCACCCACACTTTTAATTAGCTATTTGGTGACAGCTTATATGGTTCATAACCCGGATGGAGCTGATGCTCCATCCGGAAGGAGGAAGGAGAGAGAGAGAGAGATACATGTATTGCAGCATAGCTGAGAGAGAGTCTGACAACAGAGTTTTATAAATCTTACACAAAATGGAAGTAGTGATATAAATAGTAAGGGAGGGCGGGGTAATTCCGGACGCACTTTCGGTTATCGAAATAGCAAGCTTTATTTTCGACAGCAGAAAAAACGTACCGAAACAAAAACAACAGCGTACTGGAACTTTATCTATGTGCTATCTGTCAGCCAAGTTATAGTTTTCAATGACGACTGGCAGGATGAAAACAAGCACGTTTAACAATGCAACCAGAAAACATTTGCATTTGGTACACGGGGTAATTTCGGACACCTAGCTGGCCATCGCACTCGCCGATCAAACAGAATCTTGCGTTGTACATAAGTCAAGTCTACAACTCATGTTAGTGCTGTTTCTCTTGTATTGATGCTCGACGAGACTACTAAAAGAACTCAACAACTCGATAATACAAGGCTAGTGAACTAAAAAGCGATTTCGCCGATGCACAAGACGATTGTCGCTATCAACAGAGAACAAGCGATTCGCCGTACTATCTTTATTAGTCTACGATAGCTTGATGGTATAGCTATAATAAGAATGGCTTACTACAGTCGCTGGCTCTTCTGCAGCGAAACAGAACCCGAGTGTCCGAAATTACCCCGTGTCCGGAATTACCCCGCCCTCCCTTACAAATCTGATGAATAAAAAGATGGTATAGCTAGGGTCAAATCACTCATAAGGCTACAATGATTGATGTGTTCTGTATTAGTAGTCTATATATACGTGAACGTACCGTCCACCACTCAGCGGCACAGATCATATCGTAGACTGGTGCACAGTCACCGTCATTCACGCTGGCTATACCAGCGTGTTTATAGCCTTACACTGCTCACAGATCATGACACTTCGCTAGACTACAGTCAGTACTAACTACGTGAACAGTAAGTACTAGTGACAGTGCACCACATGATGATGCATGCAGTCTCGTCAGCTTGCTCAGCTGTACTTTTAGAGACAGCTACAATGTATTTGGTTACTGATTTCTGGTTTCTCATTTCCGGTTTCCCATTTCTTATTTCCCGTTCCTGGTTTTACCAGTACCCTCGCAAACCACAGTAGAGCGACCCGCGAGTATTATGCATCACGTGATTAGTCTACCCTGCCATCTCTCTCCCATATTGTTAACCTCCCTCCTGCTATCAGATATGGTCATCCCGCTCCTATTATTGAAAAAGTCAAACACAATCTATCACTATCGCGTCTTTCTAATCTTCGGATAAGACTCATCCTTCACGCAACTTCCCTCGCCTCTCACACTGCAGTTTTTAACACTCCGCGTGGCCAGTCGCCTAGATCGTCTTCTTGTCTTCTATGCTCTACTGACTCTTCAGAAGATCTGGGGCACTTTGTGTTCCAGTGTCCCGCACTACAGACTGTTCGCGATACGTGGTTTCCTAAAATTTATTCGTCCCCTCCCACTTCTGCACTTAGTAATCAATCACGTGATCGGAGTAGAATGGTTTGAAGATCAAGAACTGATTCTCCGATTCTTGGCAGATCTGTACAGCTACCGAGCTAAATTGTTACATTCTCTTCTTTCCCCACCAGATGGTGGTACTCTTCTCATTCGAGGAGGCAACAAAAACTAAGAAGAAGAAGAAGATTAGTCTCACGTGATAAGAATTTTTGCGGCTGTCAGCAAAATCGCAAAGCCACATAACAAGAGGCTGAAGTGGATCTAAAGAGGATCGAGAGGACTTCAAATTAACGAGCAATGGCTGAAAAACAACAAGAAGATTACATAGTTGCGTTTAAGAACGGGAACAAGCTCGTGGTGGAGCAGCTGCTACCCAGCATACCACAACCAGCTACCATCACGACAACGTTCAAGTTTAGTTTCTACGATAAAGTATCATTGGTCTCTCTGCTCCACCTAGCTGCGTACTGGGGCTGGAGGAATGTCGTTATTGCGCTTGTATCAGTGTATAATTGTGCCGCCAACTGCAAGGACGAGAAGGGACACATTCCACTGCATTATGCCGCCAGCAATGGACACTTCGAGGTGGTGAAATATTTCATAGTTGAACTACATTGTGACCCTATGGACAACAAGAACGAGTTTGGCAGGACACCACTTCACTATGCTTGTCGCCATGGTTACCTCATCATTGCTCAGTATCTCATCAGAGAGGAACACTGTAACCCATCATGTGAGAACAATGTTGGCTGGACACCACTTCACTATGCTTGTCGCTATGGTCACCTCAACATTGCTCAGTATCTCATCAGAGAGGAACACTAACCCATCATGTGAGAACAATGATGGCAAGACACCACTTCTCTATGCTTGTATTAATGGTCACCTCAACATTGCTCAGTATCTCATCAGAGAGGAACACTGTAACCCATCATGTGAGAACAATGATGGCAAGACACCACTTCACTATGCTTGTATTAATGGTCGCCTCAACATTGCTCAGTATCTCATCAGAGAGGAACACTGTAACCCATCATGTGAGGACAATGTTGACACTACACCACTTCACTATGCTTGTCTACAGGGCCACGCCCACATTGTACAATATCTGTTATCGACTGGTCGAGTGAATCCACTGACTAAGAAAAAGTATGGCGACACTGCATTGTCCTATGCTAGTAGCAGCTATGATATCATTAAACTATTTGAACCATTCGAAGAGTGCAGGACAGCCTTCCCAGTGCACACGTTCACTAAACTGATACTCACAGGAGACAGTGGAGCTGGTAAGACTACCATAACTGAACTCATCGTCCACCTAGCTAGTTCTACAGCTGTAGAGTGTGTTGCTGATGTTCAACGCTACACAGCAGGGATCGTTCCACACCACATCCAGAGTGAGCAGCTGGGCAACTTTGTCGTGTATGACTTTGCTGGACAGCAAGAATACTACTCGAGTCATGACGCTGTGCTCGAGCAAGTGATGCGAAGGTCAGCAGCCATGTTTCTCTGTGTTGTAGACCTGAGTGAGAGCAATGAGAAGATCTGTGAGTCACTCCACTACTGGCTAAGCTTTATCGACAATGCCTGCAGCACAGCAGAGGGACGATCGCACGTGGTGATCATTGGTAGCCATGCCGACCAGGTCACGTCGTCAGCGGAGGAGAAAAGCTTGCTGCTGCATGAAATAGCTACCAGAAGAGTAAGACGCCAGAAGTATGTGGAGTGCATTGCTATGGACTGTTGCAGAACCAACATTGACGCTTCACGTCGTTTGATCGCCACACTCACCAACAGCCAGAAAGCCATCACTGCCAGTCAGCCCGTCATCCACTACTATTCTCACGTCGTCTACGCATTCCTTCGTACCAAGCTGAACGTGGTAGGCTGTACACTACACGATCTTGTCTCTGCAATCGCTAAGGAAAACGATTCTTCTCTCCCTAGCGACCAGTCTGTCCTCACAGAGATCCTCACCACTCTCAGTGATAAAGGTCTCATCCTCTTTATACACCATCATCAATCCAGCTGGATCGTAGTGAAGACAGAAGCCTTGTTAAACGAAATCAACGGAACTCTGTTTGCTCCTGACCACTTCAAGGAGCATCGTGATCTTGCCAGCAACACTGGCATAGTACCCGTCTCTAACCTTCACAAAGTGTTTCCCGACTACAACTCAGAAATGCTCGTCGGATTTCTCACTTCATTAGATTTCTGTCGACCAGTGGACCCATCAGTGCTGCAGTATACCAACCTCCAGACCACACCCTCTCACTCCACAGCTGATCTCCTCTTCTTCCCTGGTCTTGTTCAGTCAGAGCGACCAGACAGCCTCGTCCAGCAGAGAGCACTGGAGTTTGGCTGGTTTCTGAGGTGCATGGATCCACACAAGTTCTTGAGCTCTCGTTTTCTTCATCTTCTCCTACTTTCTGTTGCCTATGAATTTCCTCTAGCCAGTCGATTTAACCCTTACTCTTCTGTTAGTGGTCTCCAGCGCAAGTGTACAATATGGAGGAATGGCATCTTCTGGAGGGACGACAACAACACTTGTACTGTGATAGAGCTCCTTGACAACAACCGATGTGTGATGGTGGCTATGTCATACACCAGTACAGTAGAGTATGCCAAGCTCCGTGGTTCTCTTATAGCACTAATCCGTCGCCTCCTGCACAAGCATTCTCCAGCTCCAGAGGTGTGTGAGTTCCTCATCTCTTCCAACCTTGTCCGCCAGTATCCCATTGATACCTTCCCTGACACTGACCTGTTCGACATGTGTGACATTGCTCGATCCGTCCTACAACGCAAGCCAGTGGTCCTCAGCTATGGAGATGGGCGTGGTCATCTTGAAACACAGTCACTTCCCTTTGAGCCTTACCACCTCCTTGCTCCCTCTTATGTCTCTCAACTGTTCGATCCTAACATGGCCCACCAGCCAGTTCCTGGTCCTCTCCTCCAGGAGATAAAGCAGCTCTGTCATGACACTAAGATCAAGCCACAAGTGTACTACAAGGAACTGAGAGAGCATCTGGACAAGCTGAGTCTTTTCGCTGGCAGTAATCCTCTGGTGAGCAGTGTGGCTGTACTGTAGCATGTGATGGTAGTAATGTTTCTCTGGTGTGTACAGGAGGTGGCTGGCTTGAAGGAGCAGGACCTACCAAGTGATCCACCCACAGCTGCTGGTAGCTCCAGTACCCTCAGTGAGTCACACATGTACACAAGTTGTGACAGTGGTACTCCTCTATACAGGTATTGATGACCTGTTTGAAGTAAAGATTTTCTTAAAGAGTGTAGTTGACTGGCAGGGTCTTGGTCTAGCCCTGGGACTGCTCTATCCTACACTGAAGAGGATCAAGAAGGAGCAACATGGAGACATTAACGACTGCATTATGGAGATGCTCGATGCATGGCTGCAGCAACAAGACAGTGTCAGAGAGAAAGGCGTCCCATCATGGGCAGTGCTGAGGAAAGCTCTCGAGAAGATTGGCGAGAATGAACTAGCCACTAGCAGTGATCTCATCACATGATGGTGAGTTAGAGCTGCTAGTGTACTGGACTGGTACTGTGTCAGTTGTCTCTCATACAGGACTAGGAGGAGCTGACATCACTCATTGTTTGACATTCCTACTTTCTATCATAAATTTCTCTGTTTCTTTCAACAAATTTGATAAAATCTTTGGACAATCATACACCAAACAATATCACATGATGTTACTAATAATAGATCATCTCTGAATGAGTGATGCTGGCTCTAGTTCAAACCATGTAGAGAGCTCCTTATTGGTTAGTTCAATCAATACACAACCAAGACACTCCTTGCTGAGGAGACTACTAGCGTCCCACACTGATAGCTGTAGGCAATGATCAGTTAGACTGTCAGACTTGATGCTATAGTAGAACTGAGAGGGAGAGGGGGAAGGGAGATAGAGAGAAAGGGAGATAGAGAGAGAGAGAGGGAGGAAGGGAGGGAGAGAGAGAGAGAGAGGGGGAGGGAGGGAGAGAGAGAGAGGGAAGGGAGAGAGAGAGGGTAAGCTTCTGTTTCCAAGGCTGATATCTATTACCATCTGATTATAAGTTGGATTGAGTGTTTTACGAGCTATCTTTGTCTTCTGTTTCGAAGCCTTCTTGGGGTCTGGTAGTAGATACAGTTTAACATAAGGATCGAGAGTGTCTGAACCATCACGAGGCACCTATACACAGGTCACATGACACCAGTTACCATAGCAACACACAGCGTACCAGCTCTCTGACATGTTTCACCATCACACTCAGTCTCTCTAGCTCCCTGTTATAGCTCAGATCCAGCTTGACACGACCAGCCTTGTGATCACCTGATAACTCATCTGTGGGAGGAATTATCGTGATGGTGTGATAGTAGTGATGGTGTGATAGTAGTGATGGTGTGATAGTAGTGATGGTGTGATAGTGTGATAGTAGTGATTGTGTGATAGTAGTGATGATGTGATAGTAGTGATGGTGTAATAGTAGTGATGGTGTGACAGTAGTGATGGTGTGACAGTAGTGATGGTGTGATAGTAGTGATGGTGTGATAGTAGTGATGCTAACCTTCTCTCATCTTCATCATATCTTGTTCATCTCGTAGCAAGCAGTGTAGGAATGTATAGATCACGTCTGATTCTGATATCCTATTATCAGTTACTAACAGATCCTTCAGATACCAGCTCAGCTCATTCTGACGTCTCTCACTAGTCTATCATGACACAATAATGACATCATAAGTGATAAAGATAACAGCTATTAGAGGCATGGACAAATAAAATTAATCTTTAAATTAGACCTTGGAAACTATTTTTGTTAAATTTAAGGACAAAATTTTGTATAGCCTCATCTGTGCTCAATTTTTCGCTTACGAAACAGATGAACGAATCGAAGTATGAAGCTTTATACTCTAATGATCGTTTCGTTGTGAAAATTAATTGCTGGGAATGAAGCTGAGTAAATAATTATATGAAACTTCAAAATTGAGACAAATGTGTTCAATTATACACAAAACTAGTGAAATTTAACTGTGTCTAACTAACCTCACGAGTGGTTGACTGTCCTGGTAGAAAGGTCTTGCCCGGCAGCTGAGGGAGGGCCTCAAATGACTCCAGCAGCTTCTTGTTTAGCTCACTGAACTCACTGTAGCGTCTGAAACAGTAAGTGACCGGGAGGGAGGGGTCAACCCTGGTCACCTGTATCTGATAGACCTACAGCACACACTGGAGGGTAAGAGTGATGGCGGGTAATAACTCACTATGTATTTACTGGGATAGAACCTCTTATGGTAAGCCACTACCACAGCGGACTCAATCTTACCATCAGTAGCAATACTAGAGAGAGAGAGAGAGAGAGAGAGAGAGAGAGAGAGAGGGAGAGGGAGAGGGAGAGGGAGAGAGGGAGAGGGAGAGGGAGAGGGAGAGAGAGAGAGGGAGAGAGAGTGAGGGAGGGAGGGAGAGAAGAGAGAACATGAGCAGGTGAGTGAGTGAATTGATGAGTGAGTGAATGAGTGAATAATGAGTGAGTGAGTGAGTTAGTGAGTGAGTGAGTGCATGCTAGTGGTGTATGTCCTACGAGTATGATGACGGTGTAAATGACAGTAGTCCTCCACTAGTGTTGGGAGTAGTGAACTTGAACTGTGCTAGATTGTGAATGAAGAAGTTGATCTGAGTAGCCATTGAGCTCAAGCTAGCCTCAATATGTCTGCATTGATAGGTCAGAGTACAACCATTACTAGTAGCCATTACTGAGCTCACTTGGTGAATATGTAGGTAGCCTCCTCATCTGATGATTGAGGGAGAAGAGCGTCCCTCACATACTGTACGTCCTCAGTGGACGATAGCTCTGGTAGCTCACCAGATAACATCTACACAACACACTGTGACCACACCCACACCACACCCCCACAGCTCACCAGTGACATTATGCTCAGCAGTAGGTGGGAGTGTCTCCTCAGTTCATTGTAGGCCGTACAGCAGAGGTCAGTGAACTTCTGGAATCTAGCTGATGGCTTGTCGCCTGCATTGATGACGTACGCCATGTCCGGTGTTAGTATGAACGGTACTCTATCTCTCTTGATGGATCCAAACATTTGGGCGTTGCCAAGGATACGACCAAAGTCGATATGGAACATGTGACCAGTCTTACAGACCATGATATTGTCATTATGACGATCACATATACCCAGCACATAGGTAGCCACACAGTAACCAGCACAGGAGTGGGTGAAGTTCTCTATTGCCTATATAGGAGGAAGAAGAAGGTGTAGAGTATCACCTTCATGCACTAATGTGTTCAGTCTCTGATCATCCTCCATCGTGTGAATAAAGACAACAGTGACTGAACACATTATTGCATGATGAAGATGACACTCTACAATTTTCACTTCAGCATTGTGAATATTGCTGTACTGTAGTGCAATGGCGTCTCATAATCCAGAGTGTCATAGTGTGTGGGTGTGGTCTATACCTGTTTCCAAGCAGCATCTGATGGGTTATGTCTCATTAACCATTCTGATAATGGCTTGTCCTTGAATGATCCTGTCAAACCATGTTCCGTCTGTATCTGACGCAGAGTAGCGGAGTCTTGCACCATCTCAACCATACCTAGACAATGAGAGAGAGAGAGAGAGAGAGAGAGAGAGAGAGAGAGAGAGAGAGAGAGAGAGAGAGAGAGATAGAGAGGGAGCATCAAGCATGTGATACACTACAGGGATTCACTATCTACTTGCATGCAATGCTGAAGTGAAAGTGTAGAGTGTCACCTTCATGCACTAATGTGTTCAGTCTCTGTAGTCATTGTTGTCTTTATTCACACGATGGAGGATGATCAGAGACTGAACACATTAGTGCATGAAGATGACACTCTACAGCATTGTAAGGAGCCAGTACAGCTGGTGTACCATACCTTCCTCGGGACCAGTAGCGAGGCACTCGTATGTGACCATCTTGAGGTCCAGTCCTACCTTCAACCATAGCTTGTTCATTAGTCCGATAATCTGCAGTGTCAGCATATCCTGACGCAGGTCATCACCAACCTGTAGTGAGTGACCACACCCACAATCACAGCCACACAAACCACACTCACTCACACACCTTGAAGATCACGTCAATATTTGAGCCAAAGGGATCAGCATTTCTGAACGATAGTTTGAGAGGCACAGTCTTAGAGTTGAAGAATGAACAGTTCTACATTGAGTGAAATATAACAGATTTAAAAAATTCATGTTTTCGGTCAGCTGTTAGAAGACCTACAAAAACAACACCACTTCTGCCTGTGGATGTCATTAGAGCTGAGAGCTAGGTCGTGGTCTCCCCTGAACTAACAATATTTTTTTCTCCTAGCTATTTTTGTATCATTCCCTACACCACTGCTTTATTTCATTCCATTCATTATAGCATCCGTAAACTGGCTATGCACATTATAATTATTTTTTTAAAAATCGTGTTTTTGAGAGAGCCTTCTAAGCGCTAATTTTTCTGCATAATTGAAAAAATTTATTGACCCTACTATAAATGTATGTTAGATCTGAATGTTTCTGAATAAATGTAGGTTTGTGTTCACGTGCAGTAAATGTATAGATGGTTGTTAGTGAGCATTATTATACATACCTCAATATCTATATCACAGCATTGTAGAGATGGGTTCAGAGGTAGTCTGAAGACAGGAGGAAGAGAACATGACATCCTCTGGAGCTCATGGACTAGTGTGGTCTGACGCTGTGTGTCCTTAGAGGCCTTCACAGCTAGAGCCACACCCTCTAGTGTCTGGACTAGCTCCACCTCCTGGGCCCACTCCATAGCACACTCCTCACCACATGCTACACGCAGTGCCTCCTGGAGACGACTATACCGCCATTCATAATGACTGCTCTGAGAGAGAGTATGGAGGTTCCTGAGAGAGAAAGAGAGATAGTGAGAGAGAGAAGGAGGGAAGGAGGGAGGGAGGGAAGAGCAGGTGAGTGAGTGAGTGAGTGAGCGGGTGAGTGAGTGAGTATCATACCAGTACAGATGGTGGGCTAGTCGTGGTGATGTCATGGCGTTCCTCAACAGTATTCTAGTCATGGCTGATGAGAGGTAGCTGTCATGTTTGAGTGACTACAGTGACAGGAAGCAGCATAATCCATGACAATGATGGCACATGCACACAGATCTCTCTCTCTCTCTCTACCTGAGTGAGCTGTGGTAACAGGTCTATAATATCATCCATTGGCAGGTGATCCACCCACTCCACAGCCTTGTCCCTCACTGAGCTGTCTGCGTACTGTGTGTCCAGTAACTCTAGTCCATATATAGGTTCAGCCATCTTCCACTCTCCCAGTAGCCTCTTGATGAATGCTAGCTCAGTCAGGAGGTGCTGATGTGGCATAGCCTGCAGTACAGCTGGTAGACCACGAGCATATGGTGATAGTATAGAAGGGGTTGCTGCTCTATAGCGCCACAGCTTGGTCAGATCCTCTTCTCTTAACCTGCAGCTCAGTAATGAATGGTATCATGCTAACAGCATCCATCACTCACTGATCAAACCGATCCCTCTCAGCTATAGACTGCAACTCAACAACAGGAGGCGTGGCTGATGATGGAGTACTGCAGAACGGGTCACATGACATGAGTATGCAGATAACATGACAAAAGTACATATCACATGACAACAGTATACGATCACATGACATGAATGTGTAGATCACATGACTCACAATGGTACACTGGGTAGTGTGCTCTCAACTCCGTATTCAAACTCTTCCAGTGCTATCTGTATAGTGACGATACATTAGCTACACTAATGGGTGTGGTGACCACACCTCTAACACCATGCTCCTCCTCTCAGTGACATTAGCATAGCAGGTATCAGTCGGGTCAGCTGGTGAGTCATCACGCCACATAGCCAGTAGTTGAGGACCACTGCACAGTTTACTGCACAGAGAGATTAATGGAGGAGCATTGTACATGGGTAATATGATTGATGCTTCTTGCAATGCTGTAGAGTGTCATCTTCATGCACTAATGTGTTCAGTCTCTGATCATCCTCCATCGTGTGAATAAAGACAACAGTGACTACAGAGACTGAACACATTAGTGCATGAAGGTGACACTCTACACTTTCATTTCAGCATTACAAGAAGACGGTTACACTATCATAGTCACATACCCATCAGCATCGAACAAGCGTAGAGCGACCCACGCTAGGAACTCCTTGTTGTTTGAACTGTAGTTAAGTCCACTGGAGGGTAAGGAGAGCCCCATTAGAGTGAAGCACAGCCTTGCCTCTCGAGGGAGCTTAGACAATGGGAGAGCCATAGTGATCCTGTGTACGTGTTACCATAGTAACTATCATCAGCAGCCACACCCCTCACCATTTGTTCCATGTCACTAGCGGGAAGAATCCTTGAGAGATTTTAGCAGGCGGAGAGAAGGATTTCCGAGAGAGCCTCTTGCCGCCATAGAAAACACACACCTCAACTTGATAGGCATTATAGCTGGAGGCACACCCACACACAATAACGACACGCCCACACACAATAATGACACGCTCACACATAATAATGACACGCCCACACAAAAATACACTAATTCAATCACTGTACACAGTGAAGCTTTAGTAACACAGTACACTGTCAATTGGAACCAATCAGGTCAAAGTGTTACAAGACTGGTATTCCCCACAATATATACCAACAGACACTGTATTATCAATAACTAGTGTTTGCATTTTCCAAATAAGACTGCATCACCTTATAATGCAAACCCAGATTATAGCTGGCATAATAAATATATCACCATTATTATTATTTATTTAGCACAAGAACACTATTGTGATTATGAAACTATAGCGTCATTCCAACTTGTTGACTGGAACCATATTGAGGCTACCTGCCGGCTATGAGGGAGAGCTACCTGCCGGCTATGAGGGCGAGCTACCTGCCGGCTATGAGGGCGAGCTACCTGCCGGCTATGAGGGTGAGCTACCTGCCGGCTATGAGGGAGAGCTACCTGCCGGCTATGAGGGAGAGCTACCTGCCGGCTATGAGGGAGAGCTACCTGCCGGCTATGAGGGAGAGCTACCTGCCGGCTATGAGGGCGAGCTACCTGCCGGCTATGAGGGAGAGCTACCTGCCGGCTATGAGGGCGAGCTACCTGCCGGCTATGAGGGAGAGCTACCTGCCGGCTATGAGGGCGAGCTACCTGCCGGCTATGAGGGCGAGCTACCTGCCGGCTATGAGGGTGAGCTACCTGCCGGCTATGAGGGAGAGCTACCTGCCGGCTATGAGGGAGAGCTACCTGCCGGCTATGAGGGAGAGCTACCTGCCGGCTATGAGGGAGAGCTACCTGCCGGCTATGAGGGTGAGCTACCTGCCGGCTATGAGGGCGAGCTACCTGCCGGCTATGAGGGCGAGCTACCTGCCGGCTATGAGGGAGAGCTACCTGCCGGCTATGAGGGAGAGCTACCTGCCGGCTATGAGGGCGAGCTACCTGCCGGCTATGAGGGCGAGCTACCTGCCGGCTATGAGGGCGAGCTACCTGCCGGCTATGAGGGCGAGCTACCTGCCGGCTATGAGGGCGAGCTACCTGCCGGCTATGAGGGCGAGCTACCTGCCGGCTATGAGGGCGAGCTACCTGCCGGCTATGAGGGAGAGCTACCTGCCGGCTATGAGGGTGAGCTACCTGCCGGCTATGAGGGCGAGCTACCTGCCGGCTATGAGGGCGAGCTACCTGCCGGCTATGAGGGCGAGCTACCTGCCGGCTATGAGGGCGAGCTACCTGCCGGCTATGAGGGCGAGCTACCTGCCGGCTATGAGGGCGAGCTACCTGCCGGCTATGAGGGCGAGCTACCTGCCGGCTATGAGGGCGAGCTACCTGCCGGCTATGAGGGCGAGCTACCTGCCGGCTATGAGGGCGAGCTACCTGCCGGCTATGAGGGCGAGCTACCTGCCGGCTATGAGGGCGAGCTACCTGCCGGCTATGAGGGCGAGCTACCTGCCGGCTATGAGGGCGAGCTACCTGCCGGCTATGAGGGCGAGCTACCTGCCGGCTATGAGGGCGAGCTACCTGCCGGCTATGAGGGCGAGCTACCTGCCGGCTATGAGGGCGAGCTACCTGCCGGCTATGAGGGCGAGCTACCTGCCGGCTATGAGGGCGAGCTACCTGCCGGCTATGAGGGCGAGCTACCTGCCGGCTATGAGGGCGAGCTACCTGCCGGCTATGAGGGCGAGCTACCTGCCGGCTATGAGGGCGAGCTACCTGCCGGCTATGAGGGCGAGCTACCTGCCGGCTATGAGGGCGAGCTACCTGCCGGCTATGAGGGCGAGCTACCTGCCGGCTATGAGGGCGAGCTACCTGCCGGCTATGAGGGCGAGCTACCTGCCGGCTATGAGGGTGAGCTACCTGCCGGCTATGAGGGAGAGCTACCTGCCGGCTATGAGGGAGAGCTACCTGCCGGCTATGATAATAAGATGAGTTTCCTTTGATGAAAGAATGACTCAATGCAAATCCTGATACTGAAACCAATCCTGATACTGAAACCATAATCTAAACTACACTGCAAATACTTTGTTCATCTAAGTGGATTTTAAGCTAACTTCAAAGTCTGTGTGTATTCTATAGTGTAGTGCCTATACAGTACTATACCGATAGTATCAGCACACAATATCAAACCGATACAGATATTTTGTGCATGCCCAAAAATAAATAACTTGATCAAAATAGCTACTCATAGGAGTCCTATTTTGAGGTACTTTTGCATCGATTCTGTAGAAGAGCTCGTAGCTGATAAGTGGAAATGCTACTGTTGAAGAACTTGCAGTCACTGAATTTTGAGTATTGATTTTTTTTCTCAATTTTCGAATACAATCTCATATTGCCTATAACCGATACAGATAAATATAGGCACCAATACTGATACATATATAGGTACAAGTATGTGTATATTTTAAAAGATAAACAAATCTAATCATGTGAAGGAAACGTATTGCTCAATGAACTAAAGTCATGGAACCAGCTACTGTGAGATGCTGAAACACTAAACAATAGATGCTTTACATACCGAAACAGAGTGCACTAAATACTGTTGAAATATGGAAAGTTGGAAACATATTTTCCAACTCGCAATCATGGTAATGAGATCAGTGTTACCTCACACACAGTATCATAGTGCTGTCACTCACCCGTGTTGGTCCTCTAGCATGATGCGATGTAGAGCTAGTAGCTTCACTCGCAGAGACTGTCCCAATGTGTGTACAGGTTTAGTGATGCTCCGCCCACTCGGCTCCACCCACACTGGCTCGTACTCACAGTGCACTGTGGTACAGTACAGCTCCACCATAGCCTTCACTGCTGTCTGGAGCACAGAGAGAGCTGTAGTCACATCACTGGCAGCTGCAGACTGCATCTCCTTGAGTTGCTCACTGCTCACACAGCTCCACCCACCCTCAATGGTCTCCATCTGCACATGAGGAACACTATAATCACTTTAGACAGGAATGGAACTAGTCTACTCTATAATGTAACTTGTAACGCTAAGTTTACATATTTGATGACTTTGAGCTACTTTCCATTATTGCACTATCGTTTCATTTTATTTCAGACCATGACAAAAACTATGTGTACGATACAGCTCTGTATCGTACAGCAAACACACACACACTCTCTCTCTCTCAAACACACTCACCTCTCTCTCTCTCTCTCTCTCTCTCTCTCTCTCTCTCTCTCTCTCTCTCACTCTCTCTCTCAAACACACTCACTCACCTCTAGTGCTATGGTGAACTCCTCTGGTGTACTAGTTGCCTTACAAGCTCTCTTCAGATTAAACACAGCTTCTGATACAGCAAATGGTTCAATGAACATCATCCTCTCACAGAGCAGCCTGACACAGCTGATGACCGACATGGAGTGACGCTGGTAGTTGACAGGATGAGATGACAGGAGCTCATCCTGGAACTCCTTGGTCTTAGTGAAGTAGCTATCAACAAGAGCATTGAGGTCATCACGGGTCATAGTACTAGAGAGCTGGACTGTGGGCGGGGCTATGTTGACCTGTGAGGGTGTGATAGTAGTGATGGTGTGATAGTAGTGATGGTGTGACTCACGAGGCTAGTGACGACTTGTTTGACGAGGCTTCTCTCTAGTAGCACGACATGTACTGGCGCCATCATCTTGAGACGCTCATGGACATACTCTAACATGACTAGTGGACACTCACTACAATGAGAGAGGGAGAGTGTAGTGATGGTGTGATAGTAGTGATGGTGTGATAGTATAAATAGTGATGGTGTGATAGTGATGGGGTGTGTTCTTGTGTTCTTACTTGTCGAGGTACTCATCCTTGCCGCACACCTTCAGTCTATATCCTTCAGGACTAGTGGAGTCCAGTGAGCTGCTAGTGTGGGCTAACATACCCAGCCCTCTCCTGATCACCTCACCTACAGTATCTGATACTAATGACACCATAATACATGTTCCTCTCATCAGTTCATTATGTGACTCACGTTTGCATTGCATGACCACAGCAGTGTCTTGGTGGACCAGTGTGCTTTCCATAGCAACCTTGACACTGGCCGGTGATTTGCCGTGTACAGAGCGTTGTCGTGATGGTCTAGAGAGGCGTGGCTTCGAATGTGAGATGACAGGACTAGCCATGTAGGTCCCACGCTGACTAGAGTGCTGAGAGACAAGACTAGAGAGAGAGAAGGGAGGGAGAGAGAGAGAGAGAGAGAGAGAGAGAGAGAGAGAGAGAGAGAGAGAGAGAGAGAGAGAGAGAGAGAGAGAGAGAGAGAGAGAGAGAGAGAGAGAGAGAGAAGATAGGGAGAGAGAGAGAAGGGAGGGAGAGAGAGTGAGTGAGGGATCAAGAGAGAGAGAGAGTGAGTGAGATTGATATATGGGTGGGTGGATGGATGGAGTAGAGAGATAAGGGTGGGTGAGTGTAAAACACGTACCTCTCAACCATATCCCAGAACTGACGGTGTTCGGTGCGTATGGGGTCACTCAGAGCTCCTGTGTGCTCTCTCAACAGCTGCTGTGATGGAGCTGGTGCTTGTCGTGACAGTGAAGGGTGTGTGATGACGGGACTCGATCGGGTGAGAGTGCGAGGCTGAGGGACAATAGAGAAGTTGATGTAATGTTGATATGACACGATGAAGTGGTACCATCAACAGATGAGGGACAGAATGAATTAGTTATTAAACACAGCCCTCGTGTGACTAGGTGTAGCTATACAGCTCAGCCCACACATCATGATCGCTATAGTTACACTGTGATGTGAGGCCTTGTAT
Organism: Haliclona indistincta; assembly: GCA_964017065.1. Taxonomy (NCBI): domain Eukaryota; kingdom Metazoa; phylum Porifera; class Demospongiae; order Haplosclerida; family Chalinidae; genus Haliclona; species Haliclona indistincta. The sequence continues at coordinate 298,792 of OZ024788.1, read as the reverse complement.
ATAATAACATCATGTTCATGCGAAACAACACTTATCATCAGATCAGAGTGCTGGTCTGTACACAGCGTTACTGAGATCTGTTGCATCACATTTACAAGCGAGCAACATTAGCTACAAGCTGATATACAAGCCCCGCCCCAGCTCTGTGACTGGTGAATAACTCAAGCACAAACTAGATACGACAAATAGAACAAGCAATAAGAGGTTATTTCATGGCGTTTACGCGTCATGATGACCTTTGGTGACCCAGAGCTGACCACTGACCAATCACAACAGGTCACCAAATGACAGATGCCCCTATATAATACGTATTGACCGAGGTAATTTACGATTACAAAACCTCGTGAAAACCCTCTATAGGGAGAACACAAGTTAATTTATGAAAATTTAAGTGCTGAGTACGTGGGGAGAGGGAGAGAGAGAGAGACATACCACTTGTTCAAAAACTTCTCTCTTGTGACGAAGTGCCTGAGTGAGTGAAAGGAAAAGCAACATGTCGACATACTAATGATATCTCACACCCACTCACCTCTCTCAGCTCAGCAGACACAGCGGCAGGGTCGAGTGGAGGTCCATCAAGATGGCTGATGAAGGAGGATTGTTTCGGTATACTGCCAGATGAGTTGAGTCTGTTCCATGAGGTGGTTCGCTTGGGAGGAGGGCGGAGAGTAGGTGGAGCAGACCATGGGACAGCAGCATCCCTGGGATCATCTTCATGAGGCTTGTTAGTCGGAGTCAATGGACGGGGTAAGGTACGTCGGGAGGGACTGGGTGATGGAGGGGTAGGGGAGGTCGATGATGTCATCTCAAACTTGCGAGTGAGTGAAGCTACTTTGAGAGTGGACTCCCTGCTGCCGCCTGTAGAGGAGATGCGAACAGGACGGAACAGCTCACTGGGATCAGGAGGACGCGGAGGAGGGGAGAGACTAGGGCGTTTGGACACAGGCTGTCGGGAAGGAGAAGGCTTCACCGTGGAGCGGCTGGGACGAGGGCTCGGGGGCCGCGCTGGTTTGTAAGGTACCTTGAGCTCCTTCTGCTGCCAGTATTTGAATGGATCGTGGTCTGTATTATCCTGAGACATACTGTAGCGGCGGGCGATGAGTGTGTATGTACGTCCTGTACATAAACTCACAAAGTGTGCTCGCTCTCAGCCACTCCCACTATTACCAGCTGCAATAACGACTCAATGACGTCATTATTGAATGTTTGGAAGCTTATTAGGGATTTTCCCTGTAAAGCATGCATAGACAAGTTTTCTCTTAGACTAAGATTTAAATATTTTGGAAACTAAGGCGACGTTTACACGACAACGATCAGTCCAAAAACGGGGAAATGTATGCGTATTCAGCTGCAGCGTTTTGGCTGTTTACACGACACCGTTTAGTATGGAATATGGGTGTGGCGTTTTTAGGCGAGCACGCTGTTATTCGCTTGTATGCACGAACCAAAGCGAAAGAAGAAACTCTTTGTTGATAGATGCTGTTTGAAGACTCTACCCAGCATTCTTTGCAAGTATAAAGGCTGAGGTACGCTCATACAAAAAGTTACACGAGCGTTTTCATGTCTCCGTTTTCGAAGTCTCCACTTTGGTCTCCGTTTTCATAAGTCTCCGTTTTACCTATGCGTTTTCATCGTTTTGGTGTAAACGCACGACCAAAACGGATTAGGGACACGCACATTATTCTTTTTTTTCTCCCTATTATTCTATTCTTGTATTCCTAACATCTTGCCCTATTATTCTTAACATTTCTTCTCATTATTCTTAAACAAAGAGATTTAAATTTTACAAATTGGTTCGATTATTGTATTGTAACATTACACTAGCTTATGTTCTGAGCTAGCCGAGTCTGAAGTATAACTAGTGTGAGCGCACGAGGAGTCCGACGTACTCAGCTGCGTCACAGAAATACTACTAGAGCTAGAGGAGGGCCCGAGTTATCCGTTGTAATCACAGAGGAGGAAGTTGTTGGTTCTGCCGTCATTTTGATGTTGTGATACTCTTGCCACAGCGTACAAACTGCAAACTGTACAGTCACCACGTTCACCGCCAGCTAGCTGAGCACGTGGATTACGTAATTATTGCATCATGTTTATGTCATAATTACGTCATCTATGCATTTTCAGCCTATTATTAAAATTATACCTATTATTCCCAAAGAAATTCTGGAATAATGCCGGTGCGTGTCCCTAAAACGGATACAAACGTCTTCGTTTTCACCTGATAGCGTTGTCGTGTAAACGCCGCCTAAAACTAAATTACTTATGCTAATGATGCTTGTAAGCTCTTGTGCTTCGGATCACTGTGTATAATGACAGTGATCAACGATTCTAGCTCAGCTATAGTACCATGACCTTGCACCTAATCTAACTAATGCTTAATCACAGCACATTTTATCCCCAGCTACAGCATACCTGCACAGAGACAAGCTATGCAAAGGACAAAAGCACTGCATTAATTGCTTCACGCTTCAAGCTAGGCACTGCATTAATTGCTTCACTGCTTCAAGCTAGCTAGGCACTGCATTAATTGCTTCACTGCTTCAAGCTAGCTAGCCATTGCATTAATTGCTTCACTGTTTCAAGCTAGCTAGCCACTGCATTGCCTCACTGCTTCAAGCTAAGCACTGCATTAACTCACTGCTTCAAGCTAGGCACTGCATTAACTCACTGCTTCAAGCTAGGCACTGCATTAACTCACTGCTTCAAGCTAGGCACTGCATTGCCTCACTGCTTCAAGCTAGGCACTGCATTGCCTCACTGCTCAAGCTAGGCACTGCATTAACTCACTGCTTCAAGCTAGGCACTGCATTAACTCACTGCTTCAAGCTAGCCACTGCATTGCCTCACTGCTTCAAGCTAGGCACTGCATTAACTCACTGCTTCAAGCTAGGCACTGCATTAACTCACTGCTCAACTTGAGCTAGGCACTGCATTACCTCACTGCTTCAAGCTAGGCAGTGCTTCAAGCTAGGCACTGCATTAACTCACTGCTTCAAGCTAGGCACTGCATTACCTCACTGCTTCAAGCTAGGCACTGCATTACCTCACTGCTTCAAGCTAGGCACTGCATTACCTCACTGCTTCAAGCTAGGCACTGCATTGCCTCACTGCTTCAAGCTAGGCACTGCATTACCTCACTGCTTCAAGCTAGGCACTGCATTAACTCACTGCTTCAAGCTAGGCCTGGCTTGTGCACTAATTAACCAGGATGCAGTCTATAGCATAGCTGCTGACCATCTCGACTTATTTATTAATGTGTAGGTGCATGGACATGCAGCTGGGAGAGGTCGTCTGCCCACACAGGAGAGGGTCAGCAGCACCTTGACCAGTACTGCTTGGAGCAAGAGACTTGCAACGACCATAATATGAGACACAGTCATTTTGCTTCCAAGTATACAAATAGCCCGGTGGGCTTTATTCTTGGTTTGAGCTAGAGCTGATAATTTTGCTTTCAAATTGGCTAAAAAATGTTAAATCAAGCACCAATCAATCAGTGTTTGTGTCTCTTCTGTCTCTTAGTGCTGCTAGTGGTGTGAGGAGCTGATGGCTGATGGAGCTTGTGATCTTGTGAGCTCTTCTTGCGCTTTGGAGCACTGCAGTGATTGTGTATAATGAGAGGGTGTGGTAAAGGGTGTGGTCACCGTGCTATACTGACGATGCCAGCGTTCTTGCTGGCTCCTAGTGCTTGATCCCAGTCAATATCATCACCAACTACAGCATACCTGCATGCATGGAGGAGGAGACAATCACCAAGAGACTCATAAAGTAAACTGCAGACACAATATGTGTGGCGCTATATACCCTCTGGAGCAGGACAAGGAACATGCAGTAGGACTAGCTGCAGCCTCTCAGCACAGCAGGTGTGGTCACTTGAAAGTCCCATTTACGTTGTCCATTTAGTGGACTTCTCCAATGCAAGACCAAGCACCCCATACACACATACCCACCCACCTGCACGCACGCACCCACACACACAGTACACTCACTCGGATAGATCCATTCCTTAGCTGTGACATCTGTTGCTTTGTTACTTCATCTGCAGCCTCTGTCTATATAGGCGGGGCTAACACTAGACCACACTAACACCCATCACTCACTAGGTCCTCCTCTAGTGTTTGTTGAACTGGTTCCATGGTAACAGCAGCGCGTTACAAAGATATTAGCCTAGCTGGAAAGAGAGACTCAAACCTTCACATATCACACACTCACATATCACACACTCTCACATTATATATATATTACACTTCATCACATAATTATTACACACTCTCACATATCACACTTCCCCACCCACTCACTTCCCATATCCACTCTATCACACACCCACTCTCACATATCAAAACTCGCTCAATACTTCCTCCCATTATTATACACCAAATCTCCCTCCCACCCTCCCTACTCACCCAAATGTCAAAGCAGCTGCTATCCCTAATCCTAGAGCGGCTGATTTCCCTCTCCCTCTAGCAGCTGTCAGTGTCACTGTGCTCCTTAGTGTCTTCTCTGATATAGCGTCTATGAACACCAGTACTGCCTTGGCTTGATCCAGAGTACGTGCACAGCTAACAATACTACCAACTGGTTGAGTATGGTGAAGAGACTCCTTCAGAGAGACTAGATCAGGTGGGTCACCTTGATCCTGTACGTGTGAGAGAGAGTACTGCAATCGCAACAACTGAACATGCTTTGTAGATATACAAAACAACATAATTAATTATTATTAATTTTTGCAATCATCGTACCACTAATCAGTCTTTGATAAAAGATCATAACAGCTACAAAGTCACTAGTGAGTCATTACTATATATGGTAGTTAGTTGCTGGGTGTGGCTTGTACTCTCACACAAATACAGTCCTGGTAAAAATATCGTGTGTTAGTAGCGGATGAGGTGAGAGAGGAATGAGAGATGAACTGGTAATAGCCGTAGTTATTTCCAAACTCTCCTTCAGTAACTCTAACAAAGTTATTGTTTGTATCAATTGTGAGTGTCTTCTTGTAGTGTTCCTTGTCCTCCAGCCAGTTGAGGAGCTCAATGATGATGGTACCAGTGAAAGGCCACTGGAGGCGGTCATCGTGCTGACCTTTCATGATGTAAGCATAGATCGACAAGTGGCTGCCCTTACCACTACACCGACCATTAGCATCCACTGTGAGGCATAATGTATAACCCTGTGGGCTGGTGGTGAATGGTGGACTGCAGTATTCGTTGTTGAACTGCTTGCGTTTGGAATACTCTGATATGGTGAACTGAGCCCTAGACTGGGTGCTGATGAGGGGGTCCTGCCATTCTGGGGTCGGGGGGAGGAGAGGTGTGGAGTAGGCTGCCACACTAACTCTTAGTTTGAGGTAGTCGTCACGCAAGTATTCTGTGTTAGTGGTGGACGCCAGGTCAGTGAGAGATATGAATTGAGGTATGCCAAGACCAGTTGCAGTTTCTTGATCAGTGAGACGAGAAGAGTATGTGCCATCAGGATCGTTGTATCTGTTGAAGTCAATTACATGTGAGCGGTGATTCTTGTCTTCTCTCCAGTTCAGTAGCTCTACTCTGATGTTTCCTTCAAATGGCCATTCTAACTCATTATCATATTCTCCTCTCATAAGTTGAGCACATACTGTTAGGTGAGAACCACTGCCTATACAATAACCATTGGGGTACACATGTAGACGGAACTTGTAGCCTCTGTTGTGGGTATAAAATGGTGAACTGTACCACTCTTCATTAGCTTCTTTCTTCTCACGGTAATCACTGATGATGAACTCCATTGGTGCTTGGTTATAGAGGAATGGCAGTGGAGATATTGCAGCTGGAGGAGGAGTAGAGGTCTCCTGATTGAGATGTAGCTTCATCAGTAGTCGAAGGTGCTGGCGCATGGCAGTGTCTTCATGCTTCTCCATCTCATTTCGAGGCAGCTTCACAGTGCAGCCGGCACTGGTAAAGGGACAAGAGATTACTTGTAGAGGACACTCATCGATATGTGCTTGAAGTTGCTCTCTCTTGAGTCCCTTCTTCTTGCAGTTGTTAGGACAGGTCACAGGAACCTGAAGGCAGATCGGGAGATGCTTTGCTGTGACGATATCATATGAACTACAGTAGGAGCAGTATTGGCAGCTCATCTGACGCTTAGCACAGTATCTCTTCAAGTGATCTCTCATGGCGCCGCTCCGTATTCTCTCACCACAGCCAAAGGAGCAAGGCAGGAGGATGTAGTTACACCTCCTCTTGTCAGGATCAAGATGGCTCTGGAGGTCCCTCACCTCTCCTGTCCACTCACAGCCTTCCCTGTGGTGCTGGCAGCAAACCTTGAGGTCATTGATCTCACGCTGGAGGAACTTGTCAAGATGAGCACTGGAGAGAGCATTGGGTTCACGACACACAGGGCACTTCTTGTTGCCATTAGTGAGGAGCTGTGTGTGGCACTGCTGGCAGACATGATGGCCACACTTCACCATCTGGTATGGCTCTGTTAGTAGCTCAAAGCAAATGGGGCAGAAGCGACTCTTTGGAGGCTCAGTGATGAAGATAAATTGAGCTGTCATGATACAGTTCACTTCCTAGCATCAGCAACTAAAGGCACATATGCTAAGTATAACAAAGCCTGTCAGGGCCTCTGAACCTATTCAGGGCCAGCCCAGTAAGGCTTCACTGTTGTCACTGATAACAATTACACACTCATTGTTATGTTAGTAGCCACTGGGAGCAGCTATAGTAGCCACTGGGAGCAGCTATAGTAGCCACTGGGAGCAGCTATAGTAGCCACTGGGAGCAGCTATAGTAGCCACTGGGAGCAGCTATAGTAGCCACTGGGTGCAGCTATAGTAGCCACTGGGAGCAGCTATAGTAGCCACTGGGAGCAGCTATAGTAGCCACTGGGAGCAGCTATAGTAGCCACTGGGAGCAGCTATAGTAGCCACTGGGTGCAGCTATATAGTAGCCACTGGGAGCAGCTATAGTAGCCACTGGGAGCAGCTATAGTAGCCACTGGGTGCAGCTATAGTAGCCACTGGGTGCAGCTATAGTAGCCACTGGGAGCAGCTATAGTAGCCACTGGGAGCAGCTATAGTAGCCACTGGGAGCAGCTATAGTAGCCACTGGGAGCAGCTATAGTAGCCACTGGGTGTGGCTATAGTAGCCACTGGGTGCACAGTAATAAATTGCATCAAGACCAGTACACTATCACTGTATCACTAAATGCTATGAAGACAGCACTGTTTACAGAAATAATCAGGAACTAAAACAGCAGCATACAAGTAGACAATGGTTCTTCTCAGTACTACATGTAGCTTCTCATACAGGTTCTTCTCATTATGTCTTAAACTCTTTCTACAGTAGAAGACAGAATCAGTTGGCCTCTTCAACACAAGTAAAATCAGCAGGTTAGCAAGTCATACAAAATCATGAGTGGTTTTACTTCTGATACACAGGTGGTGTAAGAGCTTCCTCATCCTCTCTATCTCTCTCTCGACCGTCCTCTCGTCAAAGTAGCTCAGCTGTGGTTCTCCATCCTCGTCTCTCGTCCACTTCTCTCTCTTCTACTCCATCCATCTCCTCTACCTATCCCCTTCACATATGTCAGCAGGTACACTAGACTGTCCAGCTGAGTACTGCTGGACTTCAGGTGGACACAAGGTCGGCTACGTAGTGGAGAGGACCAATGGCAGTGGTGCCTATGCCAAGGTGAAGCTGGCGCACTGTGCAAGAAACAACTCGAAAAAAGTGGCGATCAAAGTCGTCGACAAGAGGAAGGCGCCTAGTGACGTCATCAAGCGGTTCCTGCCGCGAGAACTGGAAGCGATGCGCACTCTGTGCCATCAGCCTTGCATCATTCAGCTGGTAGACGTGCTGACCACCGAGGGAGAATATGCATCATGATGGAGCTAGCAGAGGAGGGAGACCAGTAGTCACTGTAACACGATAGTCTCACTATATGGTCTCCCTTCTCTGCTAGCTCCATCACGATGCAAGAAGGTTTATGGTGAGTAGTCCAGCTGAGAAGCCGACCCTTTCAAACCCTGGGCAAAACAGAGAACACTCCAGTTTAAAATTTTCCCATGTCTACTTGCTATTATTTCTGTTGTCAGCACAGAAGCTAACGTGCTTCCATGCTAACGTGAGGAAGTCAATAAAACATGCACACACATTTGGCTAGGACCAGCCTCTTCCCCTGGCCAAATGTTTTGCAACACAGAAACGCAATGGTGAAAAATTAGGCCTGATACGCACCACAAGGGCAGAGATAATATATTACTTGGCACTGAATATATATGAGTTTATTGCATGTTTTTGTAGGTATAGGTCCCTAAAAACTCCCTCCGAAGTTGTACTTCAAAAACGTATTTTTTTTTTCACTTTAAAACACTTGTTGTGGTGGGCGGGACTTACACGTGACGTAGATGGGGGAACCTGTTGCGTGGTAGCAATGCACACTCTTTCTCTATAGTTACATTATACTGTAGATACTGTCACACTCTAGCTCCCACGTGCTGGCATGGAAGGAACATTACAAAACCATCATACATCAGCCAGCAGGTGCATTTGTACAATGAACTTACCATGATGCATCTAACTGTCTGTCAAACTTACCATCACTGCTGAAATCCTGCATTTTGATGATTTCTATGGTACTGTTGTAGGCTAGTATTGCAGTGTGCTACAGTGTCTCTGAACCCTTGTAACACTTCTAGACAATGTATTGGCACTCCATAATAGAGAAGACTCACTGTTACTTCTTAGGGAACTTGGTAAACGCTGTCTGTCTGCATACATTACCAGCATTGCTACCGCGCAACAGGTTCCCCCATCTACGTCATCCGTAAGTCCCGCCCACCACAGGAAGTGTTTTAAAGTGCTGTTTTGGCAGCTCATATCTCATGAAAAAATACTTTTTTTTGGAAGTAAAACTTTGGAGGGAGTTTTTAGGGACCTATACCTACAAAAACATGCAATAAAGTCAAGAAAAAGTTTTTGGCAGTAGTTACCCTTTAAAGCAACCCATACTAACACGACACAGCCCTTGCCTTTAGGGGATACTGGATTGCTTCAGCTTGCTGTCACAAAGGAATGGGAGAAGTTGGCGGCTAAAACACTTGCTGTTCCACGTAGAAAATCAGACAAAAATCACACAACCATTGCTGTGATAAATAGTCTCCTCATGCTTATAGGCTTTAGTGTACAACCATGTTGATCAAGGCAGAACAGCACAAATGCCGAGCTGTACGATACTTTTACTCTTGGAAGAACACGAAAAGTGCTTCTGGAACGAGCTAGTATACAGTGTAAATTCTAGGGAATCATCTGAGCACGTGCACTAGTATCCTTGCTGCGTTGTGAAAAATTCAGCCAGGGACTAGGCTAGGCTGGAAGACGCTCTACACAACCTTGCACATCGCTATCCCTTTCTATTATCACCTTTCTGAAATTCAAAGTGCTCCAATTTCTCATAAAAGCCCTTTATAAAGTGCAGAGAAATAAACCAGATATACAAATCGCACTGCACAATACAAAATACCAATGTAGTTAAATCTCTAAATTTTGGCGTTAAAGACAAAATGTTCTACATAGAGACCAGTAAAGAGAGATGTACATACCTTTCTTCCACCAGCTGGATCAAGAGGAACAATGGAGGTCATGTGAGATGATATTGGTAACACATTGAGTTGATCATCCATTACTATAGTATGAGAACAACTAGATAGAGAGAGAAGGAACCTGGAGGGAGGGAGAGGGAGAGAGAGAGCTAGGGAGGGAGAGAGAGAGGGAGAGAGAGGGAGAGGAGGGGGAGGGAGAGGGGGAAGGAGGAGAGAGAGGGAGAGAGAGAGAGAGGGGATGGGGGAAAGAGGGAGGGAGCTAGAGGATCGCGGTAAAGGGTGCTCCATAGGACCGATTTTGAGAGTTATGGGAAGATTAGTTGGTTAGTAAACAAATGTTAAATCATGCACCAATCAATCAGTGTTTGTGTCTCTTCTGTCTCTTAGTGCTGCTAGTGGTGTGAGCAGCTGATGGCTGATGGAGCTTGTGATCTTGTGAGCTCTTCTTGCGCTTTGGAGCACTGCAGTGATTGTGTATAATGAGAGGGTGTGGTAAAGGGTGTGGTCACCGTGCTATACTGACGATGCCAGTGTTCTTGCTGGTACCTAGTGCTTGATCCCAGTCAATATCATCACCAGCTACAGCATACCTGCATGCATGGAGGAGGAGGCAATCACCAAGAGACTCATAAAGTAACTCAAGTGTGCAGGTACTATATGTGTGGCGCTATTATACACAACTCTCTGGAGCAGGGCAAGGAACATGCAGTAGGACCAGCTGCAGCCTCCAAGCACAGCAGGTGTGGTCACTTGAAGTCCAATGTATATTTCCAGTGGATAATGAGACACAGCCAGCGGACTTTGCTTCCCCAGTACAAGACCACACAAACATTACACTCACTCGGACAGATCCATTCCTTCTAGCTGTGACATCTGTTGCTTTGCTACTTCATCTGCAGCCTCTGTCTATATAGGCGGGGCTAACACTAGACCACACCCCACACTACCACCCATCACTCACTAGGTCCTCCTCTAGTGTTTGTTGAACTGGTTCCATGGTAACAGCAGTAGGTGTGGCTAGCTCCATCCTGCTCCCCACCTCCTCCTCCAGTAGTGAATTGAACTGACTCACAAACTTACGAATCATTCTATTATACAGCCCCATGATCTGACTGACAGGTAGGTCACACTCCACCTACACACAGTAACAATGCCACTATACTGATAGACCATGATCTGACTGACAGGTAGGTCACACTCCACCTACACACAGTAACAATGCCACTATACTGATAGACCATGATCTGACTGACAGGTAGACCACACTCCACCTACACACAGTAACAATGCCACTACTGATAGACCATGATCTGACTGACAGGTAGATCACACTCCACCTACACACAGTAACAATGCCACTATACTGATAGACCATGATCTGACTGACAGGTAGATCACACTCCACCTACACACAGTAACAATGCCACTATACTGATAGACCATGATCTGACTGACAGGTAGATCACACTCCACCTACACACAGTAACAATGCCACTATACTGATAGACCATGATCTGACTGACAGGTAGATCACACTCCACCTACACACAGTAACAATGCCACTACTGATAGACCATGATCTGACTGACAGGTAGATCACACTCCACCTACACACAGTAACAATGCCACTATACTGATAGACCATGATCTGACTGACAGGTAGATCACACTCCACCTACACACAGTAACAATGCCACTATACTGATAGACCATGATCTGACTGACAGGTAGATCACACTCCACCTACACACAGTAACAATGCCACTATACTGATAGACCATGATCTGACTGACAGGTAGATCACACTCCACCTACACACAGTAACAATGCCACTACTGATAGACCATGATCTGACTGACAGGTAGATCACACTCCACCTACACACAGTAACAATGCCACTATACTGATAGACCATGATCTGACTGACAGGTAGGTCACACTCCACCTACACACAGTAACAATGCCACTACTGATAGACCATGATCTGACTGACAGGTAGATCACACTCCACCTACACACAGTAACAATGCCACTACTGATAGACCATGATCTGACTGACAGGTAGGTCACACTCCACCTACACAATTATGCTGCTGAAGCTATTTGAAACTACATATGGCTGACACAGCTTTTTTCATCATCTTTGTGAGTGTGTGTGAGTGATTCTCTCTCATACCTCTAGTTGATCTACTGTCTTGTGTTGTAGACCCATTCCTATCAGTACAACCTAGTGTGTGTGTGTGTGTGTGCGTGTGTGTGTGTGAGTGTGTGCATGTGTGTGTGTAAGATGATACCATATCACACCATGATGGATCACATACCAACTGCACTGCTGAGAGATTGAATGAGGTCTTACCAGTGAAATACAGCCGAGCCACTGTAAGGATGAGAGAGGATCACACACGCACGCACGCACGCACGCACACATCACACACGCACGCACGCACACACACACACACACACACACACACACGCACACGCACACACACACGCACACGCACACACACACACACACACACACTAACTCACATGCTGGCAGTAGATCAGTGATGAGGTGATGGTCGGCTCCATTACGTGAGTACAGCTCTAATCTCTTCAGGTCATATTTACTGAGCACTCCACTCAACTGATCCACTGTTAGTGCACCTATACACAAAGAGGGTGTGGTACTAGTGGGTGTGGTCTAGCTCACTGATTGTGGGTGTGGTCTTGTTGTGTACCATGGCTAGTGCTAGCCTAGCAGAGAAGGATCTGAACTGATAGGACAGCAATGATAAGAATCTCAGCCTGAAGTCTGCAGTGAGAGAGAGAGTGATGAAGAGATCGGGGTACTGGACCGGTGGGTGTGTCTAACCTTGATTGTAACCTAGTAACCATGATGAGTCACTAGTGGGTGTGTCTAGTGACTGTATCATGATACATGAGTGCTCTCCTGTCAGCTCATTCTATAGTACCATGATCATCAGTAACACATCATCATACCATACTGACTCACCGCTGTCTGTCTGAGGTACACTGGTAGATAACCAGCTCTCTTCCAGAACCTAGTGATACGATAGATTACACCAAACCTGTCCTATAATGTACGCTGCTGTATGTAGCTATATCTGACCTGTGTAGCTGGTGGGTGAGGCCGTATGATACTCCAAGATACTGTAGTGTCTCTGGAGGGCGCTCTGATAGCCTTGTTAGTAGAGGAGGTAGTCTAGTACGAGGAGTAATGGACTCATCCAGTAACCCATCTGACAAGGGCTAGAGAGAAGACAATGATAGCACTGAAATACATTAAGTGTTAATATCAAAATGTTATCAAACTAGTGAAATTACTATGAAAAATCTCAATATCCCATTTTCCGCTTCTTCCATTGCATTTCATGATTGTTTCGATCAGGTATAATATAATTTTTAGTGAAATATGTAGTCTCACTTGTTGTTGATCAGTGCTGGTGATACTGGTGTCAGTGGGTGTGTCCTCACACACCATATCACCATGGTAATAGCTGTATAATAGCTTGAGAGCCTGAGAACCATAACCCATCTGATAGAGAGAGAGAGAGAGGGAGAGAGAGAGAGAGAGAGAGAGAGAGAGAGAGAGAGGGAGGGAGAGCGTAAAGAGAGAGGCGATTCATTGGATGAGCTAAGTAACTCACTCCCTGGAGGTCAGGATGTGTAGCTATACGTACTACTCTCGCTCCAGACAGAGATGCAAAGCCGTGATCTACAAACTGAAGAAACAGTGACAAACAGGAAGATTATTGTAATGCTGAAGTGAAAGTGTAGTGTCATCTTCATGCACTAATGTGTTCAGTCTCTGTAATCACTGTTGTCTTTATTCACACGATGGAGGATGATCAGAGACTGAACACATTAGTGCATGAAGGTGACACTCTATCATTACAATATATAGCTCACCTGCTGTGATATGGTCCATGGTATCAGGTCACCTGATGCCCTCTTCCCTCTAGCCAGGCTCTTCATGACGCTGTCTCGTGATATCTCTCCCTCGAGACAGACCTGTAGCACACACAGCACATCAGGTAGTGTAGACTGCTCTAGAGTGACGGGTGGGAGGAGCACGAACACCAGGTGAGCGGGGGCATCGGACAACAGCTGGAGATCATTAGGTGAGTTCTTGTAGTGAGAGGAGACGAACAGAGCCATTATGGTCTGGAGGAACTGCTCTGATGCTTTATGGTAAGAGAAGAGGGTGTCCCTGTTCACCACATAACTAATGAGAGAGGGAGGGGCTTAAGACAATAACACAAGCTGTATGGAACATAGAACAATAGTTTAAAAGTCTCAAAATAACTATTGTAGACTGCAACTTTGATAATAATATTATTGTGTATTCTATAATGCTGTGTGTTGGTAGGATACAGCTCACAGTCGGCTGGAGGGGGGCACCCTGTCATTATCCGTGGTAATGAGGTGGAGTCCAGGCATAGTAGGTCATGCAGCCATTGTTCTACTGGGTCACCAGCAGCATATCTTATAGGCTCTGATAATGTAGCTTCCTTTAACATACGACCTACAGCAAGAGAAGTACTGCAGATGAGTACGATACTGCAGGTTAGGTTCAAAATGTTATTGACTATAAATTTCACAAAGTCAGTGAAAGCAGTCAATTGTTACTAGTATCACTGTACGAACCAGTAGATGAGGTGGATGATGATTGTCTGAGCTGTTGGAATAGTTTGAGAGACAGTGATCGTCCAGTTCCCTCATAGCCATTGATGGTAGATGAGAGGAACACAAGGTATGGTCCCAGGAGATCCTTAACCAGAGGGAGAGGAATGGCGGCCGCTTCATCAATACATACTAGCTCAGCTTGACCTAGTTTATGACTATCACTAGGATGGATATACTGGACAGATGGAGGAGAGAGGAAGAGAGGGAGGGAGGGAGGGAGAGAGAGAGGGAGGGAGGGAGAGAGAGAGAGAGGGGGGAGGGAGAGAGAGAGAGAGAGAGTGAGAGAGAGAGAGAAGAGAGAGAGAGAGAGAGAGAGAGAGAGAGAGAGAGAGAGAGAGAGAGAGAGAGAGAGAGAGAGAGAGAGAGAGAGAGAGAGAGAGAGAGAGAGAGAGAGAATGGAGAGAGGGTAGGAGGGAGGGAAGGAGAGTGAGAAAGAAAAAATCGAAAATATTTTTATTAGTTAAAAGCTCCAAAAATTAATCATGTGGTGCTATATCTCTCACTACTGGTAGTATTAGTAATACTGACCTGAATAGTTTGTCTGTGTTCATGAAAGATATTGATCCTAATAACAGCTTTACCATATTGTGGATTAGTGGACTGGACTAACTCATAATCATCATGTTCACTATATCCCACAGCATCAAATCCCTTCACTATGAACTGGAACAATGTATGAAGATTCTCAGGTGATGGGGACGTTGCAAAGATATTAGCATATCTAGAGAGAGAGAGACTCATACCTTCACATATCACACAACCTCATATATTACACACCCTCACATAACACACACCCTCACATATCACACACCCTCACATATTACACACCCTCACATATTACACACCCTCACATATCACACACCCTCACATATTACACACCCTCACATATTACACATCCTCACATATCACACATCCTCACACATTACACACCCTCACACATTACACACCCACATATATCACACACCCTCACATATCACACACCCTCACATATCACATATCCTCACGTATCACACACCCTCACATATTACACACCCTCACATATTACACATCCTCACATATCACACACCCTCACATATCACACACCCTCACATATCACACACCCTCACATATCACACATTACACACCCTCACACATTACACACCCTCACATATTACACATCCCCACCCACTCACTCACCTTACTTCCCATATCCACACTAGCACACATCCACTCACACATATATCACAACTCACTCAATACTTCCTCTCATTATCATACACCCCTCACCAAATCTCTCTCCCACCCTCCCTACTCACCAAATCTCCCTCCCACCCTCCCTACTCACCAAATCTCCCTCCCACCCTCCCTACTCACCCAAATGTCACAGCAGCTGCTATCCCTAATCCTAGAGCGGCTGATTTCCCTCTCCCTCTAGCAGCTGTCAGTGTTACTGTGCTCCTTAGTGTCTTCTCTGATATAGCGTCTATGAACACCAGTACTGCCTTGGCTTGATCCAGAGTACGCGCACAGCTAACAATACTACCAACTGGTTGAGTATGGTGAAGAGACTCCTTCAGAGAGACTAGATCAGGTGGGTCACCTTGATCCTGTACGTGTGAGAGAGAGAGAGAGAGAGAGAGAGAGTACTGCAATCGCATAAACTGAACATGCCTTGTAGATAATACAAAAAAACATTATTAATTATTATTAATTTTTTTGCAATCATCGTACCGCTAATCAGTTTTTGATAAAAGATCATAACAGCTACAAAGTCACTAGTGAGTCATTACTATATATGGTAGTTAGTTGTTGGCTATGGCTTGTACTCTCACACGAATACAGTCCTGGTAAAGATATTGTGTGTTAGTAGTGGATGAGGTGAGAGAGGACTGAGGGATGAACTGGTGATAACCGAAACTGCTTCCATACTCTCCTTCAGTAACTCTAACAAAGTCATTGTTCGTATCAATTGTGAGTGTCTTCTTGTAGTGTTCCTTGTCCTCCAGCCAGTTGAGGAGCTCAATGATGATGGTACCAGTGAAAGGCCACTGGAGGCGGTCATCGTGCTGACCTTTCCTGATGACAGCAAAGATCGAAAAGTGGCTGCCCTCACCATCACCATAACCAGTAGCATCCACTCTAAGGCATAATGTATAACCCTGTGGGCTGGTGGTGAATGGTGGACTGTAGTATACGTTGTCGAACTGCTTGCGCTTGGAATACTCTGATATGGTGAACTGAGCCCCAGACTGGGTGCTGATGAGGGGGTCCTGCCATGCTGGGGTCAGGGGGAGGAGAGGTGTGGAGTAGACTGCCACATCACTAACTCTTAGTTTGAGGTAGTCGTCACGCAAGTATTCTGTGTTAGTGGTGGACACCAGGTCAGTGTGAGATATGAATTGAGGTTTGCCAAGACCAGTTGCAGTATCTTGATCAGTGACACGAGAAGAGTATGTGCCATCAGGATCAGTGTATCTGCTAAAGGGAATTTTGTCAGAGTGGTGATTCTTGTCTTCTCTCCAGTTCAGTAGCTCTACTCTGATGTCTACTTCAAATGGCCATTCTAACTCATTATCATATTCTCCTCTCATACGTTCAGCAAATACTGAAAGGTGAGAACCACTGCCTGTATCATTACCATTGGGGAACACCTGAAGACGGAACTTGTAGCCTCTGTTGTGGGTATAAAATGGTGAACTGTTCCACTCTTCATTAGCTTCTTTCTTCTCATGGTAATCACTGATGATGAACTCCATTGGTGCCTGGTTATAGAGGAATGGTGGAGATATTGTAGCTGAAGGAGGAGTAGAGGTCGCCTGATTGAGATGTAGCTTCATCAGTAGTCGAAGGTGCTCACATACAGCAGTGGCTTCATGCTTCTCCATCTCATTTCGAGGCAGCTTCACAGTGCAGCCGGCACTGGTAAAGGGACAAGAGATTACTTGTAGAGGACACTCATCGATATGTGCTTGAAGTCGCTCTCTCTTGAGTTCCTCCTTCTTGCACTTGTTAGGACAGGTCACGGGAACCTGAAGGCAGATCGGGAGATGCTTTGCTGTGACGATATCATATGAACTAAAGTAGGAGCAGTATTGGCAGCTCATCTGACGCTTAGTACAGTATCTCTTCAAGTGATCTCTCATGGCGCCGCTCCGTATTCTCTCACCACAACCAAAGGAGCAAGTCAGGAGGATGTAGTCACACTTCCTCTTGTCAGGATCAAGATGGCTTTGGAGGTCCCTCACCTCTCCTGTCCACTCACAGCCTTCCCTGTGGTGCTGGCAGCGAACCTTGAGGTCATTGATCTCACGCTGGAGGAACTTGTCAAGATGAGCACTGGAGAGAGCATTGGGTTCACGACACACTGGACACTCCTTCTTGCCACTAGTGATGAGCTTTGTGTGGCACTGCTGGCAGACATGATGGCCACACTTCACGATCTGGTATGGCTCTGTTAGTAGCTCAAAGCAAATGGGACAGAATCGACTCTTAGGAGGCTCAGTGATGAAGCTGTATTGCGCTGTCATGATACAGTTCACTTTCTAGTATCAGCAACTAAACTGGTCAGGTCTGTATATTATGAGGCACATCTGCTAAGTATAACAAAGCCTGTCAGGGGCCTCTGGGCTGGCTTTTGTCAATGATAACAATTACATACTCATTGTTATGTTAGTAACCACTGGGTGCAGCTGTCAATAGCATTGGAATGCATACTAATTACAATGCTGTGGTTTCATGTGAGCCAGTGCAGGAGCCCATAATTTGAGTGAGAAGGAAGGAGAGGGACACTCCCACATGCATCCCAGGCTCCACAAAAGCCGTGTTTCTAAGATAGACTTGTGATGGCCGACGGTATACGCGTACATACAGTTTCGTATTAGATGGAACTTGGCAGTTAGAGGCTCCTTGAGGTAAGTAACAGCTCATTGAAAGCTACACCCACGTTGACACGTAGTCGACAATCTCCACATGCTTGTATAGCGGCTGTAGAGAAACAGCATGACGGCCCACCATCACAGATTCAACTCGTTTCTTGCTTTAACAGTATCTACTCAAGCTAGCAGACAAGATTGCCCTGGGATAGTGGAAGCTGGTTCTTACCTTCTAGAAGGCCAGTTCTATCCAATACGAAACTGTACGTATACCGTCGGCCATCACAAGTCTATCTTTAGAAACACGGTCATCATGTGTGGAGGTGCAATTTTTAATCAAGTGCGTGGGAGTGTCCCGCTCCTGCCTTCTTACTGCGCTCACTCTCATTATGCGCTCGTGGCTAGTGCTCGTGTTCGCGCCAAAGTCCACTTTGCCTGAGCCTGCTATGGGTAGATATACCAGTTCTTTGCTAGCCAGAGTAAGAAAACAAAAGACACCACCAAAGTTATGTGATGAAACGGCTCAAGCAACTGGCCTATCCAGACGTAGGCGTATAATTTTATAGAGAAGAGATTGTTGGAAGACAGCGCTCTCCCCAGAAGGGTTAAAAAGCATGCAAAGTTAGTAGAGAAAGCATAGATGTTGATAGCTTTGGCATAAATGTAATTCGGCGTACAGTACACAGTTTTATGACAAGAAGCAATATCACACATTAAATAGGTTATGAAGGAAAAATGGCTTTTGACAGGTTCCGATACAAATTAATCAATGATAAACTATACATGTACGAGCAGCAGAGGATTGTCGTGCAATGGCATAGGTTCTTACGTAGAATGAGGCGTAATTGTAGAGAAAAGCAGCCTGTGGTATACTTGGATGAGACATGGGCTAATTCACATGATGGGCACACAAAGGGTTGGGTTGAAAAGATGAACAAGCAGGCGGAACAAAAGGAGGAATGCATAAACCATTAGGTGAAGATAGCAGGATAATTCTACTATTACAAGTAGGAGGAGAAGATGGATGGATTGAAAGAGCATGCAGAGTTAGTTTTTCAAAGTAAGAAGTCGACAGGTGATTATCGACTAAAATAAGCAAGCAGCAGATCGAACGCGCCGTCTGGTAGCGGGCAAAACAAATGCAACTAAAACCTGCATTTCTTGCGCCAAAATTCTCTCAAACGGCTCGATAGCAGCTAGCGAATGTAGTATCTAGTAGTGCTCCAGGAGCTCCTCAAGGGAAATAACGGTGTGATATTTGTTAGAAAAGTATCCGTTCACTAGTTATGCAGTGAAATGTCCGCGAGGACGGCATAAAATCACGGCGAGTTTAGACCTTTTTGTCTATAAGTCGCGCTATGTTTATCAGTAGCCGAGTTAACAGGTTCGGGCTCTCGAGAAGGTCCTGGAGCACTGCTAGATACTACTTTACTTGCTTTACTTTACTTTAGTTACTTTACTTGATACTACTTGCTTATTTTACTCTTGGAGAACAACTGACTTTGGCTCATCGAATGATGGTCTGCACAACGTTATAGCATGCTTCCTTTTGCTGCTACAGACGGTTATATTCTGTGAATATTAATTAGCTCAAACTGGTAACCGTCACCTTAAGGGGACGGTTAACAGTTTGCCTCATTAAATATTCATAAAATAATATTAAATCATAGTGTGAAGACAAAAAGCGCTATAAAGCTAAGATAAGTTGTATTGAATGCACCATCGACTAAGCTATGTATAAAATAGCCCAGGCCAACAACTGCTACCGTAGAATAAGCCGGAATTGCGCCCAAGCCGATCGCTATAAAACTCGATTTTTTGGCGCCAAATTTCTTGACGAGCGTGCTAAAGCAAGAAGCGAAGTACTCACCAAACGCTTCTTAAGGATAAACTATAGGGCGGCATCTATATTGGAAAGAATAGAAGCATCTTGTTTTCGAAAAATTCCCAATAAATGGCTAAAATGGCGTGTTTCAGCGTCTTCCTTATGCCATTTATTGGGAATTTCTGAGTTTGCTCCACCCTCCATCGAGAATAACACTGATTGCAGGTACTCCATCATGGAAATCTCCTCTCTCCTCAGCCAATCTTTTCTCCTCTTTTCCTGCCTCGACCATTACTTGCTCCATCTCTCTCCTCCACCACTCACCAATGTCTCGTTCGGTACTAACAAACTGATTTGGAGACATTACTGGCACTCCTAAGACTCCCATTGTTTCTTGCAACTTAGCGTGTCCTCCACCGGTCGACATTTGACCCCAAACAGCTGCAAGATTGCACTCCCATCGATAATAGTTTCTTGGGCCCTTCACCTTGCGGGATGTCTCTAGCTTGATAATGTGATCACATGAGTTGCATTTTGTAGATATGATGGACGCTATACCATTTCGTTTTTCAGCAATAAGTGAAACATTGCCATCACACCTCGCTGCATGCAATGTCAAATCATTGACATATCCCTGCAGCTGGTTTGGCGTGTTTTGTCTTATGGAAAAGTTGACGCCGATGTTTACCATGGTACTTTTTTGTTCTTCTTGTTGGCCATTATTGTGGACAGCGGTATTGGCCGAATTGCTCTGACAGACAGCTGCTATAGCCTCTTTTGCTTGTGACCATTCATTGCTCTATGTATACATACTGTCTCATTATAGAATGTTTAAACATAAATGTTTACCTTTGGTGTTAAATTAATCATAGATAATACAGAGATCGTGCCAAGATAGCAATGAGCTGTACTATTTCCCGCGAAAAATTCGTGAAGCATGGCATCGCATTATATGCGTGGGCATAGGGTGTGGTTTGCATAATGCGTGGGCCTACTTGTGGTGGTAATGGAGGCTAAGAACCAGTTGTAAAACGAAGTGCCAAATTTTAGCCAGAATGTAAGCAAGTAATCGCTTTAACTAGGTTAATGCAGTTGTACAATCGTAGGCGGAGGGCAGCAGACTATAAACTTGGCCGAGAGTTTGTTTGTTTGTAAGTTATGGGTCGAAATGTCGTGAAAAGGCTGTAAAATGGCGAGCGTTTCAAGACTATTTTGCGTTTTACTCAGAGCCAGTCGCCCAGACGTCCAAGTTAATAGTCTACTGCCCTCCGGAGGATGCTAACCCATCAGTAGACAACGGACTCTGTAGCGACACTGTTACAGCGCGCGCGAAAGGTGGCACCTCGTTTTGCAGTTTACTATCTCTCCAATTGTGCCTGCTGTCGCTGAGTTGCGTAGTACCCAGCGTTGAATATAGCTCAAGAGAGAAAGAACAGTGTTTAGCGTCTTCATTGATGGCCTTCACAGCGCTCTAGCGTGTTCATATTTTGCACAGTGCATAAAAACATTTTTGTGAATATTAATTAGGCGAACTGTTACCCGTCACCTTAAAATGCTACATTTTATTTCTGTGAATAGTCCTCGTAATGATGCCTCTCTGTCATCTACGGACCAACAAGGTAGTACTAACATTATTGTTTTTATGGTCAACCCAATATGTTTCATGCAGCCTCATCTGTTGTGACTCCTAACCGATCATCTCCATCAGGTAAATTACACTATGCAGTTTAATGCAGTTAAACGTAGTTAACAGCGGGGGACGATGGGTGGGCTTATGGGTTGGGCACAGGCTTGCACAGACAGCCCAACCAGTAACACGTGGTACTAGCTAGCGATGGTACATGCGCAGAGCTCAGGAGAACACGTGGGGACCAGTAGTGAGAGCACGACCGACAACTATTCTTTGTAATGGGTGGGACGAGTCACCCAAGATGTTAAATTGAGATTAATTTTCTCGATTATATTTTAATAGAATCGACAACACCTCAGTCATGAAGACGTGCAGTACTGGACCCAATTATTCTAGGTACGATATTCAGCCATTCCCTCGCTTAATAGTTATCGTGCTTCTTTTGGCACCTGTTAACAGAAACACATCAGGAGAGTAAATAACTTATTTGTAATAAATATTAGATCAAGCATCCCAAGTACATGATGAGATCGAAGACTACAGCGCAGACAGTGGCTCCTCATTTGAACTGGCAGACTAGCTTGTTTTGTTATTGCAACAGCTAAAACTAGTACATTTATAAAATGCAGGGGCGAGCCTGAGCATATCAGCAGCAGCGGTACGGAAAGCAACTGCAATCAGACAGCCTTGCATGTCGATTACCGATTGTCACGAGCCATCTCCCGCCGTTTGAATTCTTGCACCAGCCTTCTAGACTTCTGGATTCCGCTTCTTAATTGGTAGCAACTTAGCACAGCTGTTATGTTTCTCGTCGTCCATTCCTGGACCTGGAATACACTGATTTGCAAACGTTCGTTTCATCTGGAAGGCGTTGTCCATTGATCACGTGCGCTACGTGTTGTTATTGATTGAATAGGCGTGTTCTCGGGAACATGGGAGGCGGACAAACGCACCACGCGGCTACACCCGGTTCGGAAACTTTTCTCCGATTGATACGCAAGAAAACACGGGATCCCTCACGGCACGTGCGGTGTTAGGGTTCTCGGTTTGTAACTATCATTGGGCGGGTTCAGTATACTGAGAAGGTGGGGCTGCAGGGTGCAGGAATCGACTAGACAATGGCGTACCGACAGCACTAGCTTGAAAAGCACGCAGATCTTCGTCTGGGACTACTTTAGTAAAGAAGGCTGCTGTTTATAGGAACCTAAAGGCGATTGAAATCCACTGAAGATGAGTTAGTACTGCTGTCTAGCATTCTATTCTACTACGAGCCAAGTGGACCTGAGCCTTTTAAACTTCTGTGTGACAATGAAAAGGCGTTGTAACGAGGAGGAATCTCAGCTACAACCGGCTAAATGTGATAGCTTGTATATTAGTTGAAGGTCCTGAGCACCTGCACATGATCTCTGAGCAGAACTGGTGAGTCTATCGATATGTAGAGATGGTCAGATTGTAGGTTTTCCTGTAAATGAGAGTCTAGATCGCCCCTGGTAGCTATAGCTAGTACATGTATGCATTCAGCTGCTTCAATTGACAGTGAATTTGTTTCATGCTTGTCTTGTTAACGCATCCAAGGCTACCTGCATGAACAGCACACTTGTAATCACAAACTGAAAAGAAATTTGTCTTGTACAAAATACCGAGCACTTTACCTACATACTGTAGTACCAACAGGCACACACGTGCATGGCTAGCAGCCTCTGTTGCACAATAGTTAAAATTAGACTACTGATGCTTGATAATTAAAATTAATTTTAGGAGGATTAATGCAACAGAATGGGTAGAAAAATATTCGAGCAAAAACTTTTGGTGTCTTCCTCTTAACGAAACACGTAACTCAAAGGGGTAAGCGCTCAGTCTCCTGAAAGGTCCACTTTCCTTAGCAAAAAATTACACTTTTCTTGGCAAAAGGGTCCACTTTCTTAGCCAAAATTGAAGCAGCTTGTTTTCTCGGAAGAATTGCAGTGAAAAAAGCACATTTAAGTAGTCATATGCGACTGTTCACGGGAATTATCGTAAAAAATCAATTGACATGGCCATCATGATTTTTAATAAGACAAAATTTTCAGCAGCGCTCTGCACCACACGAAAAAGAGCCCTCTCTGTAAATTCCTGGCTATGCAGGCCTTGTATAATAACGGTTTTGTATAATCTTCTAATGATACTTATGGCCACAAAAGGCTCTCTGGTTCATTTTATTCGCTGTTGTTTTTGTGTGTAGCCTTAGATTTTAAGTGTCTTAATGTTATCGAAATTAGTCACTTTCTCTCTCTCTTTCTCTCTCTCACTCAGGCTATTAATTTTGTGAAATCAGAAAGAGGACAATAAAACACCAATTTTGTTCTAGGAGAATGAACATCAGGTTTGTCATAATGAGTGACAACGTGCTGCTTGATTTGATGGTGTTACGTCCACAGGCTAGGTGCAACTGAAAAAGTGATGGTCTGGCAAGTCGTAACTAGAACTGAGATAATATAACTAACTTACTACATAAACTAAGTACTTAGTAGTCCCAGTCACAAAACAAGTATTTTGTTATAATATTAATTTTTGTATCACAGTAGTTTTATTATAATATTAATTTTTGTATCACAGTAGTTTTATTATAACAATGAACACACTAGAAGTGTGTGGTCATGGTCTAATTGTAATACATGGACATACAATCATGGTCTAATTGTAATACAATGGTTTGTTACAATGAATCGTATACCATCCACTGAAATAGTCCTGAGCTAATCATAATAAACGGTTGCAAAATTCTTCCAGTGACCTTACAATCTGGTAGCAAAGTGCTGATCAAGTGTAGCTTGTCTGTAAGAATAGTTTAATAGTGCTTTTAAGAGAAATTGCCATTTTGCAGTGATCGTGAGACTAAAGTGCAGTAAGTTGCATACTAATCTGGTAGACTTGATGTGTAAGAATGCTGTGAAAGCACTGAAATGAATAAAATGTCATTTTATAGTGATCTT